>CAUYRT010073356.1:0-13200 GCA_963574885.1 Lepilemur ruficaudatus
CATGCCCGGCTAATTTTTTCTATATATTTTTTTAGGTGTCCAATTAATTTCTTTCTATTTATAGTAGAGACGAGGTCTCGCTCTTGCTCAGGCTGGTTTCAAACTCCTGACCTTGAGCGATCCGCCCGCCTCGGCCTCCCAGAGTGCTAGGATTACAGGCATGAGCCACCGCGCCCGGCCTATTTTACCAAATTTGAATTATTCTCCTCCTCCCAATATGTATCCCAATTTTCAGTCCTTAGACTTAGATCTTGTAACAACCTGGACTGCCATGGCCCCAGTGTGATGCTTGGCTTCACACCTAGAGAAAACAAAGAGCTATTGCTGTTATTCTAACCCAGTTGTGCATTAAAAAGAATTCTCTTTTATATCTTATCTTTTATTGCTGTATGGTTGGAGACTGACTAGGTTCTTCCATGTTACCAAAAGTGCCAAACATAAACAGGTCAGTGTAAATAAGAACCTATATTTTAATAATTTTAGAAAACATTACAAAGAGGTCAAAAACAGTATTTTTCCACTTTTTTACATTGTTAACATTATTATTATACTATTTATGAGAGAAGAGTCTACAATCCAATAAGAGCAGGAAAGAAGAGAGATTTGAGATTTCCCCCCCTCACTCTACAAATATGAGGAAAGAATATTATATCTATGTATTTGTATATACATATATCCACAGTTGACCCTTGAACAACAGGACTTGAGCTGCAAAGTTCCACTTATACATGGATTTTCTTTCAACCAAACACAGATCTGAAATATGCTTTTTTCGGGATGCAAAGCCCAGCTGTGTACATAGGGCTGAATTCATATAGGCGGGTTCCCTGGGGCTGATGGAATATATACAGATTTTGGTATATGCTGGAGGTCCTGAAACCAATCCCCTGCTTATACCAAGGGATGACTGTATATGTCTATATATCTATATATCTCTATCTGTATATTTTCTATATTAGTTTGCTATGGCTGCCTTAACAATTGCTATAGACTGGTGGCGTAAACACCAGAGATTTATTTTCTCACAGTTCTGGAGGTTAGAAGTCTGATATCAAGGCATGAGCAGGATTGATTTCAGTCTGAGACCTCTCTGTCTTTGGCTTGTAGATGGCTGTTTTCTCATGTTGTCTTGTCATCTTTTCTCTGTGCATATGCATGTCTATATCTAAATTTCCTCCAGCTATAATGGATTAGGGTTCACCCATGTGACCTCATTTTACCTTAATTACCTCTTTAAAGTCTCTATCTTCAAATACAGTCAAATTCTGAGATACTGGGGGTGGCACAATTCAGCCCATAGCATATGTTATATATCCTTCCCTGTAGATTTTATGTGTGTGTGTATATGCATATATACACAATTTATACATAAAGTTTTAATCCCTTGATTAATTTTCTCATTCCAGGGAAAGTTAGACTTGAAGAAAACTTCTGGTGACTATCCCCTTTGTACGAATCAGAATTAAGTCTGCACTTAATACAAGAATGAAGTAGAGAGAAATTGATTCAGGAAACAATATAAAAAAGTTCTCATAAGTCAAGGTTTCAGTGTGTTGGTATCATTTTTTTTTCTAGGGTTCAAATATTAAGATATATGGCATGCCCACATGGAGAAGGAATCATAAATATATTTCAGAGCTAATTAGAATGACTCACCTTCTCATGCCTGTACCATTTAACTTGCATTCGGTTGGAGGCTGAGGTGAAAATCTGCCTCTTCTATATCAGGATAGTTGCCCAGAACCCAACCTTAATCTTGAATTTTCCTCTCTGTAATATCTTGTTTTAAAATCTGTCATTCACATTGAATTTTCTCTTGTTAAAAATTCAGTCTGCTACTTTTAAAAAATACTAAAACATCAGTCAAAATCTTGGAGAAAATAATTCCTGGCAAGGCACAGCAAAACCGTTTCTTCATTTAGTTGTCCATGAAAAAACTTCACTTGCTTCGTTATTAATACAGCCTCTTGACGGTTAAAAAGAAAATTCTTTTGCAAATACCCCTCAATTTTTTTTAAGAATGTATAGTGTACCTTCCCAAGTAAACTACAAATTCTCCAAGGAAAAGTCTATGAGTTTCAGTCTCCCTTATAGTAATTGTTAAGCCTTCACAATTAATTGGATGGTTATAACAACTATCACATCCACAGAAAAACAATTCTGTTAGTAAATATTTTTCATCATTTTCAACTTCCTAAGTCCTATACTATGCACTGAAAAATGCAGAGGAAATTAACACATTCTCTACCCTACAGCAGATTTCTTGGAGAGAGAAAAAATAAGGTTGTAAAATGTTGTAGACGTAACATATCAATGGGAGATAGTTATTGTGGAGACAAAGTGCTCAGATTCAGATTCAGGTTGTCTGGATTTGAATTCTGGCCTTACCGCTTCTTCTGTGATTTGGGAAAACTAAGTTTTTTCTTTCTTAAATCTACAGTTTCCTCACACTTAAGATAGGGAAAATAAATAGGACTTATCTCATAGGACTGTCATGAGGATTAAAATCAATTATGCAGTGATTAAATTCCCCCAGTGCTTTGTACAAAGTGAAGAGTCAAAGGATAAGCTAATTTGCAGTAGGGGCATGGAAGAAGATATCCCTTCTCTTCTGGGAGATAGTGTATAAATCTCAGCTACTACATCCAAAATAGAAGAAAGTCAATAGGAGAAAAGTTTAAAATGAAGAGTCTAATAAATTTTAACCAAGAGAAAATAAAATGTGAGGGAAAGGGAGAAGTTCTAAGTGAGTTACTCACTTGACTTGGGTGACTGAGTGCTGGTGCCATATCTGGCAGAGGGAAATCCAGGCATGGTTCTGCAGAGTTAGAGGGGAGTCAATGAGTTAAATGTTAGAGATAGTCGAGGTTGAGTTACCTGTGCATATCTGGGTACGGATTCCTCATGGGTTTGAAATTTAGGATAGTTTTCCAGAGTCATTTGATTATAGTTAAAACCAAAAGAATTGGCCAGGCATGGTGGCTCATGCCTGTAATCCTAGCACTCTGGGAGGCCAAGGAGGGAGGATCACTCAAGGTCAGGAGTTCAAGACCAGCCTGAGCAAGAGTGAGACCCCATCTCTACTAAAAATAGAAAGAAATTAGCTGGACAACTAAAAATATATAGAAACAATTAGCCAGGCATGGTGGCGCACGCCTGTAGTCCCAGCTACTCCAGAGGCTGAGGCAGACGGATCACTTGAGCCCAGGAGTTTGAGGTTACTGTGAGCTAGGATGACACCATGGCACTGTAGCCCAGGCAACAGAGCAAGACTCTGTCTAAAAAAATAAAAAACAAAACAAAACAAAAACCCAGAAGAATTGGCGAGATCACAGAATACAATAATGTTCAATAAGAGAGAAGGAAAGAGAGCCAAGGATGGAACACGGGGAAGCACACACATTTAAGGTTTGGCAACGTAAGAGGAGTCAGCAGAGAAGGCAAAGGTGGAATCACAAGAGAAGTAGGAAGAAATCAACTAGAAAGTCATGTCTTGAAAGCAAGATAAAGGACACGTTTTCAAGAAATATGTCGTCAATAGTTTAAATGTCACAGAATAGTCAAGTAAAACGACAATGTAAAAAACAAAATCTATTGCTTTTGTCAATTAAGTAACTGGCAACCTCAGCTAGAACAGTTTTAGTAAAGTGATGAGAGTAGAAGCCACACTACAGTGGTAGAGAGAAAATAAGTGAGAAATGAGAGCGGGGAAGCATAGGACAGTCTTTCTTTAAAAAATATTTTCCATTCGTGGCTCACGCTTGTAATTTTAGCACTTTGGGTGGTTAAATCAGGAGGGTTGCTTGAGGCTAGGAGTTCAAGACCAGCCTGAGCAAGAGCAAGACCCAGTCTCTATAAAATATAGAAAACTTAGTTGGGCTTGTGCAGATACTCAGGTGGCTGAGGGAGGAACACTTGAGCCCAGGAGTTTGAGGTTGCAGTGAGCTATGATGATACCATTGGACTCTACCCGGGGTGACAGAGTGAGACTCTGTCTCAGATACATAAACAAACAAACAAAGGAATAAACAAAAATATTTTATGTTTGGAACTAGAAGATTTGCAGGAACTTCTGACATGTCTACTTAAGAGCATGTTTAAGTAGTGGGTTTAGTCAAATATTTTGGACCCAACTAGTTTTAGACACTGCGTACATTGGCTGGGAAAACCTAGAACATGAAACTCAAACTTCCAATTTTCTCTCCAGTACTCGAATAAACATTTTTCATTTGACGCAATGGAATAGGAATTGGACTCAAGAAAGAAGAATCAAGTTTTAGTGAAGGCTAATGGACCAAGGGAGGGTTCTCTGAGATCCCAAGGATTTGCAGGATTTTATTTATAATGAAATGCCAGCCCCAGAGAGCCTAGAAGAATGGGTCTGTAAAATGGAAGGCAAGAGCAGTTGCCCTAAGGTAAAACTTAAAGACAAGAACTTGTGTTGGAGTTTGAGAATAAAGATGGTAATGACTAAATGAGAGCTCCATTTGCCTCCAAGGCATTCCAATGTTAATTTTTGCTTCACAATTAAGTGGGAAAAAGTGAAATGTCTCTGACGATAATTTCCCATTGATGGTCTGTCTTACCTGAGGTCTGGAAGATTCTAAACTTAGAATTAACAATGGCAAAGAATAAACATTTGTTTACATAAAATATTTTTTAAAAATCTTTTTCAATAACCAGAAATTTCATAAATCATTGTTACAAGGTAAATTAAGAAAAAATTATTATAGAATCACATGCAGCAGATAAAAATGTCATCTTTTAAACTTAAAAATTACTAAGAAAATAGTGAAAAACTCAATGTTCAAAAGAGTATATAATATGGACAAGTAATACACAGAAAAAGAGAAATAACAGATAAAGAGAAACAAATTGCCAGTGAATGTTTAAAAAGATGCTCAACACTATTGATAGTTCAAATCCAAACAGCATTGAGCTACTATTTTTCAGCTGATAAATTGGCATAACTTATATTTTGATAAAACTCAGTGTTGTTGACATCCTGAGAAAACGGGCTGTGCTCACACACCCTTGGGGAGTGTGCACATTGATGAAATATTTTTGTTGTACAATTTAGCATTATCCATTAAAATCAGCAGGGTATATTCTCTTTGCCAGCAACCACTAGCATGTATTTGCAATAATATGTGCAAGTATATTATGCAAAAGGATGTTATATATGTTTTATATATGCTAAAAGATGTTCATTGCAGTGTTGTTTGCAAGGGCAAATTGGAAACAATCTAATCAATAAAATACAGGGTAAATAAGTAATGGTATATCTATACCATGCACCATGCAGTCACTGATAGCATGAGACAGAGATACATGCTGTTGTGAGAAGACCATTAAGATATATTATTAACTGATCAAATGCAAAGCTCATAACTAATTAGTATGTATACTAGTATAATATACTTTTAAAAAATGAAATGTAACACATAAAAGGATAAACAAGAAATTATTAACAGTAGCTACTTCTGGGTAATAAAATTGCAGGTAGCAGAGAGGGAGACATTTATTTCTCATTTTAAACCCAATGAGTTATTTAAATCTAATACTACTGCATTTATTATTTTTACAATAAAATAAATATAATAATGAAACATAATTTTTAAATTCTTAAGATATAAATTAAACATTAACAGAAGACATTTCTAAACTCTAGTACTTTAGCATCCTAATTCTTTGTGAGAATATTTAAAGCTTCATTTTCTACAATTTAAATGATTCTTTGATATCTTAGCTGGTTATTTTCCTCCCTTGGAAATAGCAATGTGAGACCTCCAAACTGCTAAGTGTATCTTCTGGCACTTAAACCCTTTCTCTTGAAAAAATACTTTTTTTTCTTGGTGTATTTCATAGGATTTTTATACTACATATGGTTCTTTTTTTGTCTGATTAGTGTTTATCCTCTTAAAATGGTTAGTCCTGATAGATCACTTTCTCCAAAATTTGTCTCAGTTCTTTGGCAGCTTGCTTTTGGCTTTTAATCAAAGATGAATTTCTGACTTGTTTTGTTGTAGAAAAGTTCAATGAAAGTTACAGCAAGCTGAATAGGATATTAATTAAAACATAAACCCTGTGAAACCCTAATATAGAAGCTCCAACTCAAAGACACTTCCCACAGTTGATGTGGCCATTCATTCCTTAAAACCAGCCATTTTTCTGTTGAATTACATTACTTTTAATTCTGTAAATTGGATGTTATATAGCACCAGGCAAACTGCTGTGAGTAATTATAATACTCACTGCTGAGTGATATGACCTCTTCCTCAAAGGTAGGCTATTTCTTAGGGAAATTGTGTGATTAGGTCTCTAGGTATTGTGGCTTGTTCAGGAAATCATGATGGCTCTCCAGGGAGCTAATGCATCTTTAATTATTTACAGGTTCACATGAGACCCCTTACAGACATCAGCACATTAGCCCTGTAGCTAAGAGAACATTTAGAAACAGTAATATGAAATATGTCAGACACAGAGGAAAGGTAAAGAAACTAGTAGAAGTTATGCAAACACAGGAGTTGCCAGCTCTCTGCAGTACTCTGCAGCTATCTCTATATGTATTTGGTTGTCGATTGTCGACCATAATGTACAAGTGCAATTACATGTTAGGCCCATTCCGAAATGCAGGGGCCTTTTAAATTCCTATGTAGGAACCTGATAAGCAAATTACATCTAGGATGTACTTTGATACATTTTAGTTGAGAGCCAAATTTAGGATAAATCATCTCCTTGTTTTAAAGTAGTGTTTAAAAATATAAAAATATCAATACATCTGTAATGTAAAATGTTTAGATACAAATACACAAATATAAATAGAGTCTTTCTTTCTGATTCTTGCACCCATCTTTTCTCTTCACTTTTTAGAGGAAACAGTTTTGGACGTTGGCCTCCAAACTATACATACAGGTGGGTGTATGTGTGCATGTTAAAAATATTTATACATATTAGATATATATCTTATATATAATAAACAGATGCATAAATTTAAAAAATGGAATATTCTAAACATATGGATCTGAAAATTCTTTAAAATAGATTTGGACTGGGACATAAATGAAAAAGTGAGGCTCAAAACTATCCAGTTGAAACAACCTCATTTTGTCAGGTCAACAAAAGTTGGGGCCCCAAGCTCTGTTCCTCTGATTTTGTTCTAGCTTTATCTTAATGGAAAAATTTACTGAAATGGAAAAGCATGTAGTGGACATTGTGGTAGCCTCCCAAATGGCCAATGTTCCTCAATCAAACACAGTACTAGCAATGAATTTCTCAGCCTCCCAAAGTTTGAATGGGATGGTCCATTGCCTAATTCTTGGTCATGGAAATTGGAACAGGAAGGAACATATACCTTCAGCTAATCAAAGCAAAAGGACATACGGCTTTTCCATTCAGTGATTGAAGAAGAAAATGCCCTCTTTCTGAATGCAGCAGAGGGATCACAAGGCAGTGGAAATTCACGGTTGTATTGTAATTACATGAAATTTGAAGCCATAGAATAGAACTGAAATCTTAGTTTGTTCAGGCTGCTATGTCACAATGCCATAGCCTGCGTGATTTATAAAGAGGAGAAATTTATTTTGCACAGTTTTGGAGACTGGTGAATTCAAGATCAAGGTGTCTGGTGAGGACGCTTCTGGTTCATAGACAGCTGTCTTTTCACTGTGTCCTCACATGGAGGAAAAGGCAAGGAGGACCTCTGGGGTTTCTTTTACAAAGGGACTAATCCCACTCATTAGGGCTTTGCCCTCATGACCTAATCACCTCCCCTACCTGTCATTTCCAAATATTGTCACATTGGGGATTGGGTTCCAACACATGAATTTTGGGCGGGACACAAACATTCAATCTATAGCATGTAATAAGTAAGGTAGAGTGGAGGAACAGAGAAAGACAAGAAGCATTTATTTTGTATCGTCACTAAACTTCTGCATTACACTATCCTTGAGTCTTCACTATTGTTCAAAATCTCTTTATTATGTGAGCTGGCTTGAGTTATGCTTTTTGTTACTTGCAACCAAAATTACCGTAATACGTTAAAATGTACTAAAATGTTAGCTAATAATTGATCTACACTAGTATTTGCCAGATTGTTTAGGGGAATATTAGCTTCTTAACTTCTTAGTAAATATTATATAACAATCCATGTTCAAATACGTTTGGAAAGTACTGAAATTTTAACATGTTTAGAGATTCACAATGCATAGCACATGTTAAATACTTTAAGAAATTAATGAAGATCTGTTTAATTATGATTATATCTACAGTTTTCGTATTTATTAACCATCAATTTCTTTTTTTTTCACATAATGCCTGTTGAAAACTTGCAAAGGGATTTTTCCTAAAATTGAAAAATACTATTCAAGATTTTTAGTATATTTTTATATTCTATTTTTCTTATGAAGTTATAATGAATATTTTTAGCCAGAATATTTGGGCCTAAGCACCCTAGACCATCTAGAATGTTAGTTTATTATTTGGTTTTTACCTAAATTATTTTCTGCTTGGTCAAAAACCTAAAGTCTATCCAGTTAAAGTTTTAAGACCTCCAGGCTTAATATATCTTTGGTCTTTAGCTCAATTCAACTTGTTGAATTTTGTCCATTCTATCTGATGAGACACAGATTATGTCTTAATTTAAAAGAACAGATCTTTGCTGTTACATTTAAATATCTCGGATTTTTAAAAATGTAAACCACAGAAGCCTATCATGGGTGACTTTCATACTAAATAAGTTTATCACAGAAATCTTACGGACCTTGTAGAACTGCTCTATATGCCGGAAAACCAGAGTCAAAGCTAAGCAGCCAGGAAATGTGCCTCAGACCATGCTGTAGAACTTGTCTGGGGAGGAAACCACTGCCACCACCTCTAAGAAGTGATGCTGCAGCTTGCTGATAGCAGCAACTACACCAGTTGCTCAATCCTGGGCCAACTGTTAAACCACCATCACCACTCCCACTTGTTCACTCTACAACAGATACTTTAGCAGCTGCTACATGGCCTCCACTAGAAAGAGAAAGCATAACTGAATCTGTTTCTTTTTTTATTAATTCCTAAGTCAAAATTCAGCACAGGCAAACAGATTGGCAGAATCTAAATCATATGCTTGTACCCTAGCTGCAAAGGAGGCTGAGAAGGCAAGCATTTGGCATTTTAACTTCTAAAGCAGGGCAGGAGGTGGTTTCTTGCTTCCATCAAAACTGATAGGCTGGGGGAATTCCTCAAACAAAGGAAGAAATGTCAAGTAATAATAAATATTCAGGGTTTGATTTTATCAGTGTAAACTTTTCCCCTTAAAATTAAACACAAAAGACTCAAGTTTCCTCTTGACAGAGTGCACAAAAAAGCCTGGACAATGAGAACACTGTTTCTGGACTGATTCCATCAGTACTTTGTTTCTGAAGTCAGGAAGTACCTTGCCAATAAGGGACTGCCTTTTAAAGTTCTTTTGATATTGGACAATGCTCCTGGCCACTCAGAACCTCAAGAGTTCAACATCAAAGGCATCAAAGAGGTCTACTTGCCCCCAAATGTAACATCTCTAATTCACTCTCTTGATCAAAGAGTCATAAGGAACTTTAAGGCTCATTATACACGATATTATATTTCATTGAATGGGTTATCAATGCTATGAAAGAGAACCCAGGTAGAGAGAACACAATTATGCTGCTATTGCTATAGAAAAAGCTATCAATGTCATTAAGCTCAAAACAAAAATTTCTGCTGGAGAAAACTGTATCCAGACACTGTGCATGACTTCACAGGAATTATGACAGAGCCAATCAAGAAAATCATGAAAGAGATTGTGAATATGGCAAAAAAGGTGAGGGGTGAAGGGTTTCAACGTATGGATTTTGGAGAAAATTAAGAGTTAATAGAAACAACACCAAAGGAGTTATCAGAAGATGATGTGATGGAGAAGAGTGCTTCCAAACCAGTGCCAGATGATGAGGAAGAAGAAATAGAAGAAGCAGTGCCAGAAAACAAATTGACATTAGACAATCTGGCAGATGGGTTCTCATTATTCAAGACTGCTTTTGACTTCTTTTACCACATGGACCTTCTATGATACAGGAACTGAAACTAAAGCAAATGGTGGAAGAAGGATTGGTACCATATGGAAACATTTTTAGAGAAAAGAAAAAGCAAACAGTCACACAGAAATTACAAGGTATTTCTGTAAAGTTACAGCAAGTGTGCCTGCCTCTCCTGCCTCCACTTTCACCTCCTCCACCTCTCTTGCCTCTACCACCCCTGAGACAGCGAGACCAACTCCTCCCTTTCTTCCTCCTCCTCAGCCTACTCAGCGTGAAGACAAAGCATGAAGACCTGTACGATGATCCACTTCCACTCTGTGAATAGTAAATACATTTTCTCTTCCTTGTGATTTTCTTCATAGCATTTTCTTTTCTCTAGCTTACGTTACTGAAAGAATACGGTATGTATTTCTGGTCAGGGAATCAAAAAAATAAATACATAAAAGAAAAAAGGAAAATAAAGAATACAGTGTATAATGCACATAACACGCAAAATATGTGTTAATTGACAGTTATGTTATTGGTAAGGCTTCCGGTCAACAGTAAGCAATTCGTAGTTAAGTTTTGGGGGAGTCAAAGTCATACATGGATTTTCGACTGCACAAGATCGGCTCCCCTGACTCCTGTGCTGTTCAAAGGTCAACAGTGTTCTTTCTCACTGGAGCTTTAATTTTCATAAACTCAAGTCCCAAAAGTAGAACTGCAAGGTCAAAAGGTGTTTTTTTTAAGAATATCATTGCCAGATTACTTTACAAAAAGGAGATTCCAATTCACATTCTTACTGACAATGTATAATGATGGTGACCCTGAATCCTCAGTAGCACTGAATTTTTTTTATCATAACTTGATGGATAAAAAATATTTCTTTCTTCTTGAATTTCAAATTCCCTGATCACTAATGACGTTAAGCATTAATACTATTCCTTTAAATGCAAATATTGAATATATCTATAACTATAATAGATGTCAAGACTCTATACACCAGGCTGAGCATGGTGGGTACACACCTTTACTCCCGGCTACTCTGGAGGCTGAAGCAGGAGGATCGCTTGAAACCAGGAGTTCAAGTTTGTAGTGTGCTATGATTGTGCTTATCAATAGCTTTTGCACTTGAGTCTGGGAACATAGCAAGACTCTATCTGTGAAAAAAAAAAAAAAGAAAGAAGTCTGTACAAAGGTCCTGGTAAATTAAGAGAAACCAAGAAAGAAAGGTAATCTTCAATCACAGTATTTTAAATATCGTAGAAGAACATTAGGGAATTGACTTATACATTAGAACAAATCCTCTGCACCCTTAATCCTTTCAGCATAGAGACATCTGATTGTCTGTGTATGGGTGCTACCTGACCACTGTTGGAGTCTGTTCTATCTGCCTGAATCTGTGTAAAAAAGTGTGAAATAATAATTTTACTATGCACCTAAACTTTCTCAAGTATGTTAAATTATAACAGAATTCCATGAGTCCAATTTTGTAAATTCAACTATTTTTTTCCACTAATGTAGCTCTCATATAATATCTGGTCTAAGTGTTAAAAGTCCACAATTGAATATGCTAAAATTGTTAATTTGGTGATAAACACATCAAGAAATCTGGCTATAATGTCTAATGGACTTAAGTAGTATTAAGTAGCTCGAAGAAACATACATACCAAATTGGACACCGTTTATCGGGCTCAGTGCTCCATTCTCAACAGTAAAGCCCAGAATAGGGTGGAGGCTTTAATTGTTTATTAAATAGTATTAGGGGTAATACTAAAATCATTCAGGAAATATTAAAGATGCAGATGAGAGCATCAGCTGTGGATCTGGGAATTTTCTAATCCTAGCTATTCTACTAACGAGTTTTGTAAATGTGGGCAAGTTGCTCAACTTTTTTAAGTTTCAGTTCCTATTGTATCTAAATTGGACACAATTGTCCCATCTACTCCTTGGGATGTTGTGATAATAAAAAGGGGTAACATCTGTTAAAGTGCTTAACCCAACTCTTGGCACATAGAAAGCACTAATGAACATTGGCCAGTATTACAAGGATGCTTATCACCTACCAGCATGTTTTCACATATTTTCCCTCTAGGATCTTGAGTAAAACATGTGTCTATGGAACAAGAGCAGACTGATGGCTGTCACCTTAATGACCTGTATGTATTCACACTTAAAATGTCTTAAAATATTTTGATGGCAAACAGAAGACACTTACTGTCCTAATTAGACATTGGCCCTTTCTTTAAACTATACAGGCAAATAATATTATAAAGTAAGAATATCAACACTTAAAAAAGACAAAAACAATACATAAACATAAATCTTAGTGAGTTCATGAAGTTCTTACTGATAAAATAGTAATGCAATGAACTTGCCATTTCTGTCCCCAGAAATTTTTGAAATCGTGACTGACGCACAGGTGATGGTATTATAAGGTGGAGCCTTTGGGAGGTGATTAGGTCATGAAGTCAGAACTCTCATGAATGGATTAGTGACCTTACAGAAGAGACCCCAGAGAGCTCGTTGGCTATGTGAGGACATAGTAAGAAGGCACCATCTATGAGCCACAAAGGCGGACCTCACCAGACACCAAATCGGCCTTGATGGTGGACTTCCCAACCTTCACAATTGTGAGATATCAATTTCTGTTGTTTGTAAGCTACCCAGCTTATGGTATTTTGCTATAGTAGCCCTAACAGACTAAGACAAGTAGTGTTTTGAGGATTGAAATTTCTTCATAAATGAGTAGGGTATGCCTGTTAAACCATATTCTTTGCTAACCCCATTCACTCACTATTCCTCTTTGCTTTAGTTTTACATATTTGCTATTTGTTTCTATAAATTCACTCATTCTTCCCAATTTTCCATTCTTATGCTTTGAATCATTTATAGTTTATAAATCAGTTTATAATAACCTTTTTTTTTTTTTTTTTTGAGACAGAGTCTCACTTTGTTGCCTGGGCTAGAGTGCCGTAGCATCAGCCTAGCTCACAGCAACCTCAAACTCCTGGGCTCAGGCAATCCTCCTGCCTCAGCCTCCCGAGTAGCTGGGACTACAGGCATGCGCCACCATGCCCGGCTAATTTTTTGTATATATTTTTAGTTGGCCAATTAATTTCTTTCTATTTTTAGTAGAGATGAGGTCTCCCTCTTGCTCAGGCTGGTCTCAAAGGTT
>CAUYRT010073358.1:0-25328 GCA_963574885.1 Lepilemur ruficaudatus
TAGTCCCAGCTACTCGGGAGGCTGAGGCAGAAGGATTGCTTGAGCCCAGGAGTTTGAGGTTGCTGTGAGCTAGGCTGATGCCACGGCACTCTACAGCCTGGGCAACAGAGTGAGACTCTGTCTCAAAAAAAAAAAAGAAAAGAGTGCATTGTGAATCATCAAAGCAGCAATGGGAGACACTCAGAGGGTGACAGAATGATCCACTCAGATCAGAAGGTACTTGGGGAGAGGCATCCACAAATAGGAAAGAACAAGAGGAGAGAACTGTGGGGATCCATTATCCCCTGGTGGACATTGCAACCTCAGCTGTGCGGGGCCATCACCACCACAGACCTGAGGACTGATCAGGGAGCTCCTTTGAGTCTGTGCAGCAACATTGCACTGGAGAGCGGGCACACTAGAGAACTAGTGGCTTCCCTTCCAGGTTTCTGCAACTGATGCCATTCTGAGCTTTCAGGTACGTAATGCCTGTCCCACACAGGATGTGGCTTTGCTGCAGCTACCTCTGCATCATCCTAGCCACGCAGGAGAGGGAGTAGAGACAGCCGACACTCTCATGTGCCCCATGACAAGGAGCCAAGAAGTATACCCCCTCATGGGGGATTCAAGCAGAATGGCCACTGCTGATACTATCTGAGAAGCCCATGACAACTGCCTCAGCAGGGCATGGGCAGGAAGAGAGCCTCAGCTGCCTGGAAGCCTGGCCTCATGTTTCCACGGCCATAGCTCCCATGCTGCCACCCTGCCCTGTGATTCCACCACACCCATCATCTAGCAGGAACTGCCCCCAAGGTCCAGTGCTCCGCCACGGATCTGCTAGCCATGAGCTGCCATTGCACCTGGGCCAGGGTGGAGCAAAGGCCCACATGCCTGACACCCATGATGACTGCTTAGATAGCCTCACCCAGCTACTACTGTCATTACTGTGGTAAGACCTGTGAAGAGCACTTTCCCACAATGCCAGCCTCAGTGGAGAGGGATTAGCACAGCCCCCCACTGAGATTCCAACAGCTGCCTGGGGAACAACCCACCATTCCACACAAAGATCATATAACACTGGCTTAGACTGTGACAATTACAGGGGAATGGAACAATGCAGACCAGCAGCATTAGCGGCTCTCAGTGCATCTGCCCCTCTCCTGCCAGGTCAATCTTCCAGAGTAGGACACGAAATCACCATCTAGGGACTTCTACTTCTTCTCACTAAGTAGGAGAGTGCCCAAAAAGAAGAACAGGTGTACCATAAACCTATCTGCCCTGAACTGAGAGAATAAGTTTCACATGAGAAGAAACAAGCAAAAGAACTTTGGCAACATGAAAAACAAGCTAGTTTGACACCCCTAAAGGATCAAAATATATCTACAATGATGGAACCTAATCAAAAGCAAATTGTCAGAATGTCAGAAATGTAATTCAGAATATGGATGGCAAATAAAATGAATAGGATTGAGGGGAAAGTTGAAAACCAACAAAAAGAATCCAAAAAAATATTTCATTTCATAAATAAAAAAATTAAATAGTCACTAAAGAGATAGACAACATAAGAAAAGATATAAAGCTTAAAGAGATAAAACAGTAATTTTAAAATACAGCAGAAAGTTTCAACAACAGGTTAGACCAAACAAAAGAAAAAATCTCCCAGCTTAAAGACAAGGCTTTTGAACTGACTCAGTCAGCCAAAGATACAGAAAAAAGAATAAAGAGCAACAAACAATTATACATATTTCTGAGGGAGAGGAATGAAAAGCAAAAGGCATGGAAAATCTATTCACAGGAATTATTGAAGAAAACTTCCCTGTTATCACCAGAGACTCAGATGTCTAGATAGAATATGGTCAGTGTACACCACGAAGATTCATAGCAAATAAGACATCTCCAAGGCACATAGTCATCAACTTGGCCAGAGTCAAAATGAAGGAGAAAATTCTACAGGCTGCAAGATGAAAGCAACAACCATCCTAGCAAAGAAAATCCATCAGGCTAACAGCAAAGTTCTCAGCAGAATCAGACAAGATTGGGGCCACATTTTTAGTTTTCTTAAACACAACAACTGCCAGCCAAGAATTTTGTATCCTGAAAAACACTAAGTTTCAAAAATGATGGAGAAATGAAGACTTTTTCAGATAAAAAAAAAACACTAAGGGAATTTATCAGTACTACACCTGCCCTCAAAATGGAAATGCTCAAAAGTACACTATACATGGAACAGCACTATAGATTCCCCCCAGTATAAAAACACTTGAAAGTTAAAGCTCACAGCTCTTATTAAACAACAGCACAAGAGGGAAAACAAAACAACAGGTATCATCCAACCTGATGAACAGTGAAGTTTCCCACGTCAATTACTATCAATAAACACGAACAATCTTAACGCCCCACTTAAAACACAGACTGGCTGAGTGTATGAAAAAACGTAAGCCAAATATATTCTGTCTCCAAGAAATCCATCTAACTCACAAGAACTTGCACAGACTCAAGGTAAAGAGAAAGAAAAAAAAATATCCATGCAAATAGAAACCAAAAGCAAGCAGGTATAGCCATACTCAGATTAAATAAAATAGACCGTAGACCTTAAATTGACAATGATTTAAAAAAATTAAAAAAACCCAAAGATGGTCATATAATGGTAAAGGGAGCAATTCAACAATAAGACATAACAATTCTAAATATATATATGGTACTGAATACCATAGACAATTGTAACACAATGGTAAATATTTGTATATGTAAACATATCTAAATATGGAAAAGGTACAGTAAAAGTACTGCATTGTAATCTTCTAGGACCACCATCATATATGTGATCTGTCCTTGGCTGAAATGTTTATAAAACTATATAGTCACACACATATACACACATAGAAAATATGATGCAGTGTGTCCAAGAGTTAAAACTTGGTGAGTCTCTTTGAGAAATATGTGAAAAATCCTTATACTATGCCTCCAACTAAAAGTTTAAAATTATTAAAAATAAAAAGGTGAAACAATTCTTTAAAACTTACACATTCATCTGACATGCAATTGTCTACCACTATCATTTAAAGGAAACCATATTCAAGGAAGATTTCTATGAAGTAGGATAATGACTTAGGGGCCAAAAAATGCAGGATGATTTGGAGCGTCTGTCAGCCCAAAGGGAGAGACCAAATGGCAAGACAGAATTTTTACCAACAAGGCCTTGGGACACTGCCAGTCTGTCAGCATTGTTTTGCTCGGGCACAGCTCTCCAGGCTTTAGTACATGCAAAGGCTGGATAACAGCAGGGCATGACCTGTAGGAAAGGCTGGCAGAAACTGAAGCATACAATCTCAGACTGCGTGACACAAATGGAAACGCCTGTGAAACAGCATTAACCAACTGAATAGGATGGCGAATGACAGTCAGAGAGCAGGTGGCTGGGTTTGAGCAAGACAAAGACATCAGGAAATCTCAAGATGAAAAGAGAACAACAAAAATGCTTGTAATTTTCACATGGACCTAGATATGAAAGAATGGCAGAATGCAGATGAAAGAGTTTAGGCTACTTATTTCAATAACTTAAGTGCATGATCACAAGAACATTGTTGAACCAGAGACAGAAAATATGAATTTATAACTGTAAAAATGGAATTTAATAGATAAATCACAAATTTCATTGAAACTAGACTTTTTGAGACTAAATATAATGCATTGAATATTAAAATGAAAAACTATATGCAATTATCTGAGCAAAGTTCATCATATATAAGGTGCACTTTTAAGATACATTTGCTCACATAGTGATGAAATGAACACCGCTATTTTTCACTTAAGTGTTTTTTAACAATATAAAGGAAATTATGAAATAATTTGTCTCCTTTTAGACATTCTTGTGCTATATGGAGTACATGGTATGTCATGAAGACAGGAAATGGTCAAAAGCTCATGTGGTAATAATTACACATTAAAGTCAATCCAGTTTATTTACTTCCTTAATGTAGTACTCCAAAATTACTTTTAAAAGTGTGAGCAATGTAACAGCATTTATAAATAGTGTTTCATAAATGTCTTATGTAAAAAAGAATATGGGAGATGTATAAGTGCCAAAGAATATCAGAGGCATATGGAGAATGGTTGTTGAATAAAATATAGAAAAATTTTGGAAGCAGTTACTACAAACTTATGAACATGTTGTTTCCAAGACCAAATTTTGATTTGGTTTATTTTGTAATGAGTAGGATAATTTTTCGGTCTGTTTTTTTTTTTTACAACGTAATAGATTGGTAAGATTCATGTGAAATCAATCACCAAATATGCATCATTTATCTCAAGGAAAATGCCTGATCTCATGTGATATCACTTAATCCTTTATGCTGAATGTACAATAATAATGAGATTTGAGTTTGAAATGACCTTTTTAAGTTTACCCACTTATTATGTGTTTCATACTGAAAGGTCAGTATAGCTATATACATTTTATAAACATAAATATTCTGATTTTAAAGAGATAGCAGTCAAGTTGAGAAGATAGACATACAATAAAGAATGAGTAAGAGCATTTAGTAATACCTTTAGATGAGGATTATGAGAGAGGTGTCACATTGTGTAATAAAAACATAGGCAAGTGGAAGGTTATTTCTGGCTCTGAAGAAAACAATGAAAGCATCACAGAAATGTTAGCAATTAAATTCTAAAAGAGTCATGGCAATTCTTACTACGTGCTAAAGTAAGACATTCTAGGAAGGAAATTCTTGGAAGATGCAAAGATGTGTTTAAAAACTTAACAATCATAACAGATCAAGGTGCACCTAGAGAATCTTACCTAGTTCAGTAAGCTTGTAGGAAGAAAAAAAAAGACTGAAAAAGAGTGATAAAAATGATTTCTGTAAAGATCATGGGGGGTCTTAAAATATACCACCAAATAAAATGTGAGCCTGTGGCAAGTGATATGCCACAGAAGGATGGAAGTAAATAGGTTTATGAATATAATTCGTCACAGTATAGAGACTATATCATAGAACAATGTACACCATAGGAATATCTCAGGCTAGGAAGAGTTCAGTCCCTTTTAATGACTCATATGATTGGGTTAGGTTTATGCACAACAATAGTCCTTTTTAAACTCGACTGACTTAAGACCTTAATTGCATCTGCAAAATCCCTTCACAGTAGAATCTATGTTTGTATTTCACCGAATAACTGTGAAAAAGTGTGTGTACATTAGCGGAGGGGATGTGGGACTATTATGGGTTGAATTGTATCCCCCTGAAATTCATATGTTGAATTCCTAACTCTCAGTACCTCAGAATGTGATCTTATGTGGAGATGGGGTCGTTGCAGGTGTAACCAATGACAATGAGATCATACCATACCAGAGTGGGTCCCTAATTCAACATAAATGGTGTCCTTATAAAAGCGGGAAATTTAGACACAGAAATGCCTATAGGGAACATGACATTGTAGGAAAGTTTTCTGAGTGTTCATAGACCAACTGTTTTCTCCCTCATTTCTCACTTGTAGTTCCCATGAATAACTGTAAACTGTGCTGGGAATGCAACATCCTCATGTAATGACAAGCTGGCTGGAGCAGCCCAGGCTCTGTACTTGTCCTTCCTGGAAACAAGATGTCCTTCAGTGCTTTTGCTCAAGTGAGGTGCAATGCCCTGGGGAATAAAACCCAGGGCAGACTGCTTTCTGGGGTTCTACAGCTGTGGTGCAAGCAGGACATATGCAGACAAGACTCCATCCTCCCCAGGCACTTGTCTGGGCCACAGGGGAACTGCTCAGCATAAATCTTAGGCTTTTGTTGTCCCTTGTCACCTCTCTGTAAGTAGTAAACCCACTTTATATAACCTGCTTTATGTGGGAATGGTCTGTCTTACCTGACTGAGGAAAGTAGTCAAAATACAGCCCAAGATGCATTCGGCTGAAGTGGTAACCAGTGCATAGCCAACTTGCTTCCCAGGCATGTGATCATGAAGATGGCCACCTACAAGCCAAAAAGAGAGACCTGGAACAGATTCCCTCCTCATAGCCCATAGAAGGAACCAACCATGCCAATACCTTGCTTTCATACTTTTAGCCTCCAGAACTGTGAGAAAATAAATTTCTGTTGTGCAGTCTTGTTGTGTTACAGAAATGCTGGCACACTAATACAGGGGCCATTTTAAATTCTGCCTATCATTAAATATTTAAATTATTGTCATTATCATCTTGTATCCCCCACAGTATATTTTTGTACTGTTTCCTTTGCCTGCGTTATTCTTACCACTGCCATGACCCACTTTGCCTTGTGAAATTAATTTGTCAGAGAAGCTTTTATTGCTTCAGACTAGGTCAAATCTCCGTTATTATATATGCTTGTAAATTCAAGTACCTGTACTTCATTGCAGTAAATACAGTGGCAATCTTACATTTACTTGAGTGAATATTTTAATGTCTTTCTACTCCAATACAATATATATTTCATGGAGGTAGTGACAGTATTTTTATTATCATACATACATACATACATATATTTGGATTCTAAGAGAAATTGACACTCAGAAATGCTTAGCACATCTTTAATAAAACTCTAATCACTGACTAAATAAATGAATAAAGTGATATGAATTGACCAGATAAGCAATTTAGGACAGAGAGAAGGTTTGGCTTAATGAGATATTGACTTTCATTTTTGACATTTTAATTTGAAGTGCTTGTAATTCATGTATCTGTAGTTATAAATTAAGGAGTTGAGACGATATGGGATGTTTAGATCTTAGGACGAAATTCAAATCCATAATTTGGAGGTAAAGAATACAAGGCTTTCTTTCAAATATAATAATGTATAAGTTTTTCAAAAAGACATGAAGTATAAGTAATATTAAAAATTGTAAAACTCATACTAGATATTTATTTTGCATTTGAAAATTAGCAGGTTATTGATAAGTTTAATAAGTAATTTATGAAACTTTTAGAGACAGAGGAAAAAGTAAATCTGAAATGAGGAAATCTAGCGCTGTCAATCAATTTTTTGATGAAAAAAATTGTGGCGTGGGCATCTACATGAAGTTATTCAGGATCACATACTGCATCCATGAGAAAAACACAGCTCACTGAATGTCCTGCCCGCCAATAAATCGGTTTGGTTGTCACTTCCTTTAAAAACTAAGGAGACCGAAGAAAGGCCTGGTATGGGCACTGGGGTGCCATTATCTCCATATATTAAACAATCTTCCTCAGAGAGAAAGGTATTTTAACAGTTGTCTTCAAACTGGAAGTAGCACAATCATTGGGAGAAGAGAAGGAGGCAAACGGGAGGGTATGTTAGGCTAACTTAAACACAGAAAGTTTTAATGTAATTTAATTAGTTACTAAATCCCACTTGTTCTCTTTTTCAAAATGATCTGCCTGAAACACTCCATAGTCTGCTTCCCTCTTTCCATTTCCTCTTTCAAAATATTTTCTTACCATATGAAATAAATGTGCATATCTCAACCTCTCCTAATCTCATGTGGTGCTATATCCTAGTACTGGTGGTAAGCATGTAGTTGACTATAAACCGTTTCCTTTTACAGATGTTTTATATTTATTTACTTTTAGAAGTAAAGAAACAAAGACTCACCTTGAGATTCTAGCATATAATCTGAATATAATTCAAAAGTTGAATGAAGTTGCTAAAACAATTCCTATCTCTCTTTATGGGAAAACTCTGCCTGAGAGTGTAAATCTATAAAATAACAAAAATATATGTTGGAATACTCTAGAAAAAGTTCTCCTAAAACTTTAATGTACATATGTATCACTTGTAGATACTGATTCAGTCAGTCTGGGGTAGAGCTTGAGATTCTGCACTTCTTAGGTGCACTCAAATGATGCCAGTACCAAATTCAAAGTTCCAGGAACTTGAGAAATGATTCAAAAATTTCATAAACAAAATATTCCTCTATATTTATAAACTTCAGTATCAATGTTAACTTGGTTCTTCTAAAAGTAGAAAATACTATTTTTTTTATAAAACTATGTCTTCTTTTTGAAACTATTATAACTATGTCTACTGTCCTCTCGTTGATAACAGTATGCACAATTCTATCTCATAAAACTCATAAAGTTAGAAATATTGAATGAGGTACACACCTACAAAGAAACAACATTTCATTCATGAACACTCTTAGGATCTATGTGCTTTGGAAACTTCAAATGTATTTAAGTACAGAAATGTACATGCTAACATTTCAAAACAATTTTTCAGTAGGTAGTCCAATTTGCAATGATAGTCTCTTAATAGAAAACTAAGTATTTTCTTCATGATAAAACCACTGATCTCATCTTATTTCCCTTGCAATTTAGCTATTTGCATGACTACAGTGTTTAGCTTCCATTACCTTATACAATTCTAGTTCTTTCACTAAAAGCAATAATTTTTTATTACATATTTCTTTTTTAGAATCAAGGTAATTATTCAGGTTGACCTGGTTTCCTTTTAATTTGATATTTTTCCTTGATTTATTGTAAATGAATTTAATTGACATTCATCAATGCTGCCTATATCAAACATAAAACAAAAAATGTACTTTCACTGAGTTTTTTGTTCAACCTAGGATCATATAGATTGTTATTGATTCAAACTAGAAATTAATTCTTTAAGTGTTAAAATATGAAAATGAACCTGATGTGTAGTAAAACTCTATGAGCTATAAATAAAATTGTATTACTTTTTAAATTATTTCCTACTATATGATACGTACCAAAATCATATATCCATTTATTAAGAAGTATATTATCTCTAAAAGGTAATTTAACCTGCTAACAAGTTTATATAGTTTGGTTGATACAGTATCTCATGGTCACTAAGAACTTTATTTTCTTTTCCATTTATATATGTCAGTCTATATTTACTCATTAAAATTTTACGCATTAAAATTTATTACAAATCTAATAAAACATACTTGAATTTTGAAGAGTAGTATGTGTAAAGTGGTAGCATTGAAGACTCAAAGACTCAAAATGAGAATATTTACTAGGAAAGGAGAGAAGAAAAAAAAGGGACAGAAGTCATATGATTTGTACACATGAGATTCTTTCATTATTGCATTTTATTGGTGAGGCTTTTTAATAAATGTTGAAGTAAAACTCTAAAAGACTAAATGGGAAGCTCTTTGCCTTTAATTTACTGTACCTTTGTTTATAAATGAAATTTACTCTGGTTTGTGAATTTCTAAATTATCATTTCACATCTTGAAAATGTTTTTAAAATGGATGAAAAAAATTGAGTCAATGAAATAGAGAATTTTAATTTCTTTTTGGAAAAATATTCTCATGGAAAAAATAATTTCTACATTTTTTGAAAACTGCTATTTTTAGACATTTGAGGATTGTCTGGTATATATTCACCATGTAGTAAAACATTTAGCCTTTCATTATAACATAATATAACGTAATGTAATCTGGGGATATATGGCTCAAATTAAGCAGAAGTCATACCATAACATCTTGGTGTTAAAACATTTTGTAGCAAGTATCTTGTTGTTGGGTTGAGAAATATTCGGATTTAGTGATAGAATAGTTCATGTTTCATGCACATCATCATAAAATTTGGCTTGAGTTTGAATTCTGATCATTAACATTAATAAAAATAATTTTCTTATTTAAAATTATATTTAATACTCTTAATATTAATCATTAATAATAGAGTGTTTATACATATTTTATGTCACTTTATTATTTTACATATCATGTGTGTATATATCTAAAATAATGAGGTTGGTACAAGTGCAGTGGTGTTTACAACTAATTGATCTCAACCAGTTACAGATTCCTTTGTTCCTTCTGCACTCCCACTGCTTCACTTGACCAGTAAATAAATAAATAAATAAAATAATGATACAATGATAGAATCAATATTAATATTTTAAATTATAAAAATATTTGAACATGAATTTAAAAAATTAAGATTCGGTTGAGTTATAGATACTCTTTCTGTCTTTATTGGTGCCGTTATTATTGTTAAATAATAAATTATTATTTAAAACAGGGACATATAAGGAACAGTCACCAGGCTCTTTTAAACAAAAAAATAAGTAAATCTTTTTATAATCTATTGTTTTTCATTGAGTATATCTTAAAACCATCTTGATTTTTTTAGTTGGATGTGGTACTGTTGGTGGCAATATATGAATGGTACGTTATTCCAGAGCATACGTAGTGTTTATTCTGGCTGCAGGAACACCTCTTCCCAAGTATAATATAGGCCAAAGTTACCGAGAAGTTGGTATCCCTAGATACGGCTCTCAATTTATGATTGGTGGCCACTTGATGTATACATAGACCAGCTTGTGATGCCCATGCCACAACCTTGTGAGTAGCAAAACCAATATGGATACTGCTTCATTTCTGCCCTCTCAATTTCATATAAGCATATTTACAGTGGCCCACCTCAACAAAAACATGAAGAGAAGGTAATTTTTCAAAAAGTAGTTTAGACTAACAACCAAATTTACAATTTATGAAACACATACATTAATCCTTCTCTACCACTTTATCAGTGATTAATCTCACAATCTTTATGATTCAAAATGGTAAGAATTGTTGATGGATTGGAATACATAGAAGCTTTTATTTAGGATCTTGGAAGAGGACTGAGATGTAAGTTTTATTTGCATTATACTCATCCCATGCAGATTAGCATCCTCACAAAAGAAGTTGGGACCTTGCCAAGTTTCAAGGTAACTGACTATGGCCAAGTGCATGCGTCAGTGAAACAGAAACTACTGAAAAGTTTGGAATCTACCCCTCCAAATATGTAAGGAAGGAGTTTATACTTCCTCAATCATGAGTGCCTACATGGCAAATCCTGCTGCTTCTTGCCACATCATCCAGCTGCAGTGATAACATTCATGGTAAGTCTCTAATCATATCAGTTGCTCTCTACCCTCGTTCACAGTCACAAAAAACCAGCAAGGTTTGGCATACAGTGAAGCTGTGTTACTTCATGTTGCTACTGTATCCCAGTCTTTGAGCACAACATCCGAGAGGCTCTTGTTTCCTAACCATGTAGTTCCAAAGCTTCTTAGTCAGGAGTTTGACTTTAAGCTCTACTGGACTGTTGTGCCCTGCCCAATATGTGACAGAATAAGAAGAGACCTCACTCTTGCTATTGCTCCAATTAGCTGTGAATTTTCTGATCAATGCTGCTGCAACGGTGTGCTTTAGAGGATTTGCACAACACCACAAGAAAAAAACATAAACAAAAACAAAAAACAAAAAAATTCTCTTAAATTTAAATGCAATCTATAAAGATGAAAAGAGACTCTCTAAGTGTAAAAGCTAAATAAGCAAAAATTAAAATGGAGATGAATTATAATATGTTAAAAATCATATATGAAAATTTTAAAGTTAAATGTTTACTATTAAAAAGATTTTATGACTCAATTAAAAAGATGACATTCTAAATAGAAAATAAGCAAAGGGCATGAAATGAAAATTCATGAAGAAGAAAAATAAAGTATTAATAGTTGAAATCTTCAAATTCATTAACAAAGGATGCAAACTTAATATATTAATAACAAATTATTTTCACATTTCCTTTCTCAAAAGATTTCTCAGTTAAAGAAAGAGATTATGAGTAATATCTTTTTCTAGCTATTTGGCGACTTTATGTTTTATGTTGTACTTAAATATACATATAAAATATGTGGAGGAATGACATAAGTTAAAAAATACACATTAATAATGTGTTAACTTTACAAAGAGTTATTTAACCATCCTTATTGGGTTTTATAATTAATTAAAATGATGAATTTCTCATTAGTGTTGTATTTTATTTATGAACTAATTTGGGGGGAAAAATTTCACCTACAAACTAAATTTTAGTATTCCAATACCTTGTCCCCTCTTCTATTTCACACCCAACTTATTTATTGTTTATTTCTACAGCTACTGTTCATTTTTTAAATAAATCCAATATTGTTTTCCATTTTTCTTGATATTACAATGATTGCAAGCATAGAACGTATTTCAACCATGTAAGTTTTAGCTGTCTATTTGTATGTGTGCGTGGTTCTGTATCACATGCATGTTCATTGTCACACATCTTAAAGACCTTCTCTCCTACAAGATTTTAAGTTGTTATCATTTTTTTAAGGAAAACAACAATTTCAATTGCTAATAATAGTAATAATATTAATTTCTTTAAGTTTTTAATATATGTCTATTCATATGATAGTCCATTGGTTGGATTTTTAAAAAATATATATATATTTTAAAAATAAAGATCAGGTAGCATATCTTATTGCTGACTTTGATAAGACTTTCTTGTTTTATAGTTAAGCATTACGTTAAATGTTTGAGAACCACTTTATGTTTAATTCCTCCTCATTAAATCAATTTTCAATAATGAGCATTATACTGTTTGATTCTTTTAACTCAAAGCTCATCTTCACATTGTCTTTCCTGGCATTACAGTTTTTCTTGTTTATTATTACTTTCCCTAGTTTCTCCCTCTGGAAATATTTTAGGAAACTTGGTTATAATTTCTTTTAGTAAGTTAATTGAAAAAATATATTTCCTCTGTTAATTTAGTATCATTCCCTATTTAAAATTTGTAATATAGTTCCATAAGTCTTGCTAGTTGTTGTTGCTAATTTAATCATTAAGAATCCCTTTAACATTGACTTTCTACTTGTGACCACTCTTTTAAGAAGGAAGGGCCTGTCTCATTATGCAGAATCACTCCTTTCTCTATTCACCTGTTCTCCATCTGTCCATATCCAAAGTTTGGCAATATCAGTGAGACTCTGATAAGGTGTTTTCCACATTCCACTCTACCGTTTAATGAGAGTCAGAATTTTAAAATACCTCACTTGTCTTTTCTTGCATACCAAGTTCAGTATACATTGTATTTAGCATTCTTAGTGAGCCGTTTCTTGTTAGAATGCTATCCTTCTTTCTTCCCAGCACTAAATAATTTTTGCCTGTGTATTATGTTTGTCAATTGCCAAAGAACATACAGGTGGGAGTATAAACTACACTGCTTTCATACTCTTGGAATAAATTGCTTTTAATCAAAAGAAAGCATGACAAATACTAGTGTTTAAACTGGTATTTTACCATGAAAAGTATATTGATGTGTTTGTATTAGAAAAATAATTGTGGAATATTAATGTTTTTATTTAGTATTTTCCACAAAGTCATTTGAGGCATCTTGTGGATGTGAAAGTTTTGTCAAAGTGACATACAAGTTGCAGATATGACAGTAACGTCTTCCAAGAAAGCCTGGAGAAAATAAGCAAGACTGTTTTTATTTTATTTTTGTATTTTTATTTAAGAATATTATGAGGGTACAAACATTTTGGTTACATTTTATGACTTTGCCTCACCCAAGACTGCTTTTGAAAAATGTAGGTGGATCCCAATAATAGGTATTCACAACTTGTCACTGGTCACTGATTTTGAACAACATTATCTCATATAAAAAGTATAGATTTTAATAAAAATAAAAATTAATTATGTTTGCCATAAAACATTCTTTAAAAGCTTGAAACAAATCACTGAACAGATTATTGGTTTTCTGTGAGAGAAAAATGTCCCTTCTGCTTAGAATGGTTTTCTTGTACTAACACCTGGCTGACTGATGGATTCTAGATATACCTCTGTAAAATAATACAATGTATCTAAAATTTGATGTTATCTCTCATGTCTTTTAATAAACATGAAGAAAAATTGCTCCCTTTACACCTTTTAATGCGGGAGAAACTTTCATACATAAATTCAAACTACACATATATAGTTAATACTGTTTTTATTTCATATGCATTTAAATCTAAAGTTTACAAATCAGTTTAAGCAAAGAGATTTTTATTCACAACATTTTAAATATAATATGTTTGAATTTATTGAAAAAATGCATTGTACCTTTTTCTAAGAGAAGGCTAGTGGAATTAGCAACTATTTTTTTTCAAAATTAAATAAATGCATCAACCTGAGCTATGTAAACAGGAGATATGAGAAATGCTTAGTGAATTACACTACAGAAAACAGTTGGATATGTGAAAATCAACTCACCTGTTATCAAAATTTTTTTATTCACTAATTTTATTAAGTAATGGGAAAAATTTTGCAAGCATTCCATTCATATTTAATGTATGTACTGACATTTGGATTTATTTTACTGTCTTATTTTTGTACCCTTGATGTGCACGAATTTTATTTTCTTGTCACTTTTGTATAGCTTAGCATTTTCAAGACATTCTTCCCTTTTTAGTTACACTCTCATTTTCGAAAATTTTGATAGTTCTCCTAGAATTTCAAATACTTATACAGAAGTTCTCTACTTCTACATATAATTAGTGTCATTACTCTTCAAAAAAAAATAAAAGAATTACAGAAAACTTTTATTCCAATCAACCCCTTATGATCTATAAGATGATTTCTATTTGGAATAGGTGATCAACATTTAAACTCACAACCCTAGTGCTATTGCATGATTGCTCTTTTCTAGAGTCAGTTTGCCTACACTTACCCCCACCCAAACTACTTCATAAATAATTGTTTCCAACATCTCAGATCTTTCATCTGGAATAGCTTTTGTTATGGCTAAAGTAAGTCCTAAACAACTTCCTTAAATAACCCTTTTTTGTCCAAGCATCTCTTTCTATCTGTTTGTATCTCTTTCTTTCTGTTTGTGTATTTCTCTCTCTCTCTCTCTGTCTCTCTCTTTCTCTTTCAAAAATAGATTTTTACTTGATTTACAATTTTAAATTGATATTTATTTCTCATTGCACCTGCCATTTATTACTATACTATCTTTCGGCTTTCATTGTTCCTAATGAGAAGTCACTGGTCATCATAGGTATCGTTATTTTGTGATTATTTGTCTTACCCTTGGCTGCTTTTCAAAGTAATCTTTTCTCTTTGGTTTCATTATTTTACTGTTTTATTTCACTGCTAATTTACAAACATATTAGCTGTTGAATCTACAGATTGATATTTTTCATCAGCTCCACAAAAGTTTCAGCTATCATCTCTTTAAATATCACCTTCTGCCATGATTTTTCTCTTCCTTTTGAGTAAGTTATAGATTTTCATACTGTCTGTTCTGTGTTTTTAACCTCTTATTTATGTTTTCCATCTGTCTCTGACTTTCATTTTGTCTTATTTATTCTGACCTATGTTCTAGTTAACAAATCACTTCTTAGCTGTATCTATTCATTGTTTCCATGAAGTTTCAGTATAATGATTCTAGTTCTCAATTTTCTCTTAGATTCTTCAGGAGTAGAGCATTGTCTCTTATGCTAGTCTGTCCTAGTATCTCCCAAATTTTGATTCCACATTCTTATCTCATAGTGCTAGCCCCAAATAATGGATCTGGTGATGGAAACCATTCCTATTCTCTTAACTGTCAGGTTTATGTGCTTTATCTTCTGTTATTTCAATGGCATTTGTACAATATGAAATGGGAAAAAAAGTATTCTGTCTATAATCTTGAAACACACCATATTAGTGAGGGTTATCCAGACAAATAGCCAATAGGAGATGAATAAATACAGAGAAAGAGAGACAGATGCAGAGATGGAGAAGTCATGCGTCACTTAACTACAGGCATACTTTCCATGAATGGAGCTTGCAGCACTAGAAGTTACTCTAGGTAAGTCAGTGAGTTAGTGATGAGTGAATGGGAAGGCCTAGGACATTGCTATATACTACTGTAGATTTTATAAACACTGTACACTTAGGCTACACTAAATTTATAAAAAGAATTTTCTGTATTCAATCATAAGTTAGTTTTAGCCTACTGTACATTTCTTTGCTTTATAAACTTTTATTTTTTTAAACTTTTCCACTCCTTTGTAATAATGCTTAGCTTAAAACACAAACACATTGTACAGCTTTACAAAAATATTAATTTTAACTTTTAAATTTTTTAATACATTTTTTATGAAAAACTAAGAGATAAGCACACACATGAGCCTAAGCCTACATAAAGTCAGGATCATCAATATCTCTGTCCCCTCTTCACATCTTGTTCCACTGGAAGGTCTTCAGTGACAATAACATGCATAGAACTGTCATCTCCTATAATAACAATGCCTTCTGGAATATGTCCTGAAGGATCTGCCTAAGACTGTTTTACAGTTAACTTATTTTTCATTTAAGTAGGAGTGCACTCTAAAATAATAAAAAGTATAGCATAGTAAATATATTAATCAATAGCAGTTGTTTTATCATTATATAGCTTTATGTATGGTACATAATTGTATGTTCTATACTTTTAGTTGACTGATGGCAAAGTAGTTTTGTTTACACCAGCATTGCCACAAACGTGAATAATGAATTTTGCTACAAAATTAGGGTGGCTATGACATCACTAGGAGATAGGAATTTCTCATCTCCACTATAATCTTATGGGATCATTGCTGTATACTTAATCTGTTGCTGACTGAAATGTCACTATGCAGCACATGACTATAGATATATAGATAGATCTAGCTATAAAATATCTTATAAGGAATCGGTTAGGGAGGCTGACAATTCCCAAGATATGTAGTCAGCAAGCCAGAGATACAGGCGAGCTGATGTTGTAGTTCTAGCTTGAAGGCCAGTAGGCTACATACACAGGAAGAACTAATGCAGAGTCTACTCGTGTTCTGGACTCCTCTTAAGACTAGCAGTATTTTGGGTCACTCAGTAAATATGTCAGAATAACACAACCAAATGCCTCCTTTTTGGCTGTGGCAGGTACCAGATGCAACAAACTATTTTTCAATTTAGAATGGATATCTTTAAGTGCCCCATACTACTGAACTCCTAGAAATTTCATTTAGGAAGACATTTTGTCTAATTTCTTTTCCATCCTGTGACATGCAAATGTCTCATCAATAAGTCTAGAGTAGTTGCTTCTTCTGGCTCACTAGGACTAATAAGCATAAAGTCATCCATGTAATGCAGTGTGATATAATGTGGTAGGAAAAGATGATGAAGATTCCTGTGTACAAAATAAAGACACAGGGCTGGAGAGTTTGTATACCCCTGAGTTAGGATGGTTAAGCTTTATTGCTGGCCATGCCAGCTGAAAGCAAAATACTTGTGATGGCCCTTATTGACAGGAAAGGAGACAAAAGCATTTGTTAGATTAATAGCTGCTCATCAGGTACCAAGAAATGTGTTAATATGCTAAAGCAGTGAAACCACACCTGGTACAGCAGCTTCAACTGGAATAGCTACCTGGTTAAATTTGCAATAATCCACCATCATTCTCCAATACCCACCTGTCTTCTGCACTAGCCAAGTGAGATGAAGGGGAATTTTGTGGAAATTACCACCTTTGCATCTTTCAAGTCCTTACAGGGGGGCAATAATATCTGTGATCCTTCCATGATATCAATGTAGCTTTTGATTTACTATTTTCCTAGGTAGAGGCAGGTCTGGTGGCTTCCACTTGGTCTTTCTCGTGATAATAGCCATTAATCCACAAATCAGGGCCCCATGTGGGGATTCTGTCATCTGCTGAGTATACTATTTGTATTATGCATTTCAGAACTGAGGAAATAACCACAGAATGGTATTGGAGGTACACTGGGCCCAAGTTGAGTTGGACCCGAGCTAAAACTCAATCAGTCATTAATAGACCACAATGATGTTTGTGTGTCCTTGAATTAGCATCAGGGTCCTGAGCCAACGTTCAGCAGTCCCTCAAAAGTCTGATTATTTCTCTTTCTCCATTCACAATTATCCAGGTAAAAGGCCGTATATCTCTTTGGGGAAAGCTAGGAGGAAAATTAACATTATAAATTTTGGCAGTGTACTGGGGGTCCTTTCACAAGGAAAATGGGCTTCATCTCTTTTAAGGGGCTCTGGGTCTCTAAACTGGATCAAGTGTGGGAATTGACTGTGGAGCCCTGATTTTCTATTTTTATGATTCTTAATAGTCTTTTGTTCTCTTGCCCTAGAACTTTCTGCTTACACAGATCACGTATAAATTTAGTAAGCTTCTTTCTACTTTCACTTTTACTTCTGGGAGATCTTTCACTTCTAGGAATACCATGATCAATTAAGTCAGGCTATTTTGATTGCTGCGTTGATTATGGTTTACCGTTACAGTAAACCACATCTCCCTTGTTTAGTGGTGTAATGCCACCACTTGGTCCCTGACATCTCAGGATCCAATTAACTCCTTCAGGTTTAGGTTTCCCAGCTCAGACACTGCAGTTTCCACTGTAAGATCTGGCCTACAGTGAAAATCTATGACCTCAAAGGTTCTAAGTCCTCCATCACAACCTAATTTCTCACAGCCATGGTAAAATATATGCCTTCTGGACTATTTTAGAGTGGTTGAATAGGTCTTAAATTAAAAAAATCCACTCTAACATTCCAATCTCCCTAAGTCTTTGAATCTCTTCCTTTATATTAAACCAAAGCAGATCTGGCATTTTAAACTCACTCACAGTAGGCCATCTTTTTGGCATAGTTTTAGCCAATCAACTAAACAAACTATTAGATTCCTTTCTAACTCTCTGAGATGCAATATTAAATGCAGAATCTCTGCTTAGTGAGTACATGCCACTCAACTCATTCTGATTTTACTTTATATTCTTTCCACCACTATCCCACATTACTGATATCCATTTTTACATATGTTTCCTGGATTTTTATATGTATGCATTACAAAACTCAAGTAGTTTTGTGGGAATGTAGTACACCTTGTCGTGCATCACACTTGACATCTCACCTTTAGGGGCATGCTGGAATTTGAGTCTGATTATAGGTCTTGGGCAAAGAGGGATTTTGGGAGTGAGTACTGAAGAGAATCAGTATTTCCTTGTACAGCAAATGTCTCAGAGGAGATCATTGCTGTTTCTTTAGATAATGCAGTATTAATCCCTTCATAGTAAGGTAGAGAGGCCCCTTATACTGGGCATAGGCAGACTGCTTCCACTGGGCTGGAGGGCCCTTTTGCATCATGGCTGGAAAGGCTATATCCAGTAACAGTGAAGATTGAATTAAAATTAGGGACTCAATGTCCCCATCTTCATCAGGGTCTTTCTGCATGTCCCATTTCAACTTTTAGGACCTCGTTTCTTCTGAATAAATTCCTGCACTTTAACAATAGACACCCTATGAAGGTAAGAGTTCTACTTGTCTTGTAGTCTGGCCAACTGAAAGATGAGATTTTGCAATTTATTTCCAGCAATCTTAACCCTGTGAATACAGGAGATAAAGGTCTCCTTGGGATTGCATATGCAGGCTTTCATGTCATTTATAAAGCACTTCAGCTGGGAATTCAAATTCCTCAGTTAATCCATTTCTTTTCTCATTTTGTACAGCAACATTAGGAGTAGGCAATTTTATTATATTCATTAGTTTGCCAAAAATATTTGTAAGTATCATATTCACAGTTACCCAGAGATTTGCTTCATATAAGTGGTGGATCAAAATTGACCAATGATGACATTTGGTTCATTTCTATCACCAGATATTGCCATGGAACACCATTGCTCCCTTTAGTACTATAGCTAAAGTCATTATTGTCTTTAAATTTAATTAGATTAGAAAGCAAAATCCAGAGATTACAAATCCAATCTAGAAAATTCATTCTTAAAATTCTGTTCCTATAAAACCACTCTCAGTACTAAAATCTGCATTAGCCTGGGTACTCCAGAGAAACAGAACCAACAGAAACAATAGGATGTGTGTGTGTAAATTAATCATTTTAATATGTAATATTTAAATTATTTAATATTTTAATTTTCCATCACTTATTTTATGTCATATATATGTATAAAACACACAAACACACACATACAGAGACAGAAATAATAAGAAATTGGCTCACATGATTATGATTGCAGAAAAGTTACCAATTCCCAAGGACTATAGCACAAATCTGGAGAACCAGATAAGCTGATGTTTCAATTATAGTCCAAAAGGAGGAGAAAAATGGTGCCCCAGCTTGAAAGCAGTCAGAATGAATTCTCTCCTACTCTTGGGATACTCAGTCTTTTTTGTTCTAGTCAGGCTTTCAACTGTTTAGGACAGAGCCGTTCATATTGAGGAGGAAAATCTGCTTTTACTCAGGCTACACATTTAAATGTTAATCTCATCAAAAAGACCCTCACAAAAATACCCAGAATGATGTTTAACCAAATTTCCGGGCATTCTATGGCCAAGCCAAATAGACATCTAAAGTTAATCATTGAAGGAAAGCCTGCATTAAGATCAAGATGTCTGACCAGACACACCAGCTGCCAGAGCATATCAGTAAGAAGGAAAAGTTTTAGAGGAAAGAGAAAAAAAAAAAAAAACCAGAAAGACATAGATCGGATGTGGGTCTGAAGGAAGAGTACAAGAATTTTGGGGAGACAACATGGGAAGAATTGGCCGTGCAGGACAAGAAGGAGCAGGGTATTGGCAAACATCAACCCCTGAGAGGATTGGAGTCCAGCAAGAAGGGTAAGTAGTGTTTCTCTCTTCTTCACATCTCTGACAGTTGGTGAGTTCCCGAGCTACTGGAAAGACTTTCAGCCCACACAAGCCCAGAGGCTGCTGCCACCAGTGAGCTGGGAACTGCTTTTGGGCAGGCACCAGGCTCTCAGCTCCCCTGGGGGCACTTCCTGTCCCCACAGACCCGAGCTGGGACAGCAGGCGCCATATTGCTTCTCCACCCACTATCACCTTTTTTTTCAGCAGGGGGCTTCAACTCTTCAGGTTTCATCTTGCTCATTCCTACACGGGCATTTCCCAATGCCAGCCCAGATTGCAGCCCGGATACATACACACACACACACACACACACACACACACACACACAAATGCAGAGTTTAATAAATTAGCTCTTGTGATTGATTGTGGGGACTGAAAAGCCCAAAATCTGTAGAGAAGGTTGACAGGCTGGCAATTCAAAAAGAGTTGATATTACAGTCTTATTCCAGCCTACAATCTGCAAGTTGGAAACTCAGGCACAATCTCTATGTTGCAGTCTTCAGGAAGAATTGTTTCTTTGGAAAACTTAATGTGATTCTGAGGGTTTCAGTTGATTAGATGAGGCCCATCCACCTGTGGAGGGTACTCTTCTTTACTCAAATTCTACTTATTTAAGTGTTAATCATAACTATAAATACCTTTACAGCAACATCTAGACTGATAATTTTGATGTTTTACCAAATAATCTGGGCACCATAGCCTAGCCAAGTTGACATAAAATTAACCACTACAGTATTGGAATCTAGGAAGTTTTATATTATATTAATGGGAGATCAGGGCAGGAGATATAAATTTAAGCATGTAGATTAAATCATAAAATTTAGTGATGTTTCCCTGAGTGAATATACAGATATACAGATGGAGGAAAGAAGTGCCCTAGGAGCAAGCCAACACCATGTTACATGGCTGTAGGTACAACTTTAAGGTATATATGTATAAGTAGGAGTGACTATTAGCAAGTTATAATAGGAAACTCAGAACTTGCACATTGCCATAGACATAATGGATATGGATGTATATTAATTTTGCCTGTGGTTTCTTAGATGATATTGAATTTGTAAATTCTCATAGCAAACATCATTGTTTAGTTTCCAAAATAAAATTACTATTTTAGGACTACATTTTTTTTTGTTCATTATTTTTGAATAGCTCTGTTTCCTGTTTATTCAACTATGATAACTTTATTACAAAGTCCTTCCTTATTTCATTAATTATTTTAAATTCTATAAATATTGCCATTCATATTTTACTGTTATGGTTATTAGTATCATTATGCTGTGCATAGATTTTTTGTAAGATGCTTTAGTCATTTTCTATGTATTATTATTGTAATTAAAACTAAATATCCTTTTCATGTAGATTTCATATAATTTACAATAAAAGAACAGTTTGTTTGGAAGTCTAGCCACCTCCTGCTGTTAAATATAATTATTCTGGAACATTAAAGCCACACACATACAAAGCCCTTCAATCATTCAAGCACAATAAATGCTTTCAGACAGTTTTGCACTTGTTTATTTGTTCTGGAAGTCATCCAAATTAACTTGTAATTCTAAATAACCACAGATGCCGATGCAAAGTAATTTGAAGTGACAACATATCAGTTTAAAGTGCATCCATAGCACTAGGTGTTACATTTTGCGTACATCAGGTTCAACCAGAGCATTCCATTATGAGGGTTACTGATTTTCAGCATGAGCAGAAATATTTATAAACCAAATTATTCCACCAACTAATAGACTAACAGAGATGGCAGCATTTGTTCAGAAATAAGGCAGATGACCTTTTATTTAATTGTTTTATCATCAACTGTCTGTTAATTAAATCAGCTAAATTTCTCACATGTATTTATCTCCAACAAGTAGATTATGTTGAAGAAAATATTTCTTCAAAAATTTCACTTAGTTTATGACTGCTTTCTCAGAAACCACAGAATCTTTAATAATTTGCATTCATACTTCTAAAATTAATTCTCATGTATTTCAACTTAAAATTTCCAGAAACAGAAATCAATAATATGCTGCATACAAAATATTCTAACCAAAATATGTATCAAACAAGTTTTCCTTATCAAATGGTTATTTGAAAGCATCCATTTTGATGTGGGAGGAATTTAATTCAAATGTAATCTAGCTGTGTAAGCACTCATAACTTTTTGATTCATAATTAAAGAGTATTCAAGCATAAAATAAATAAATAAGTGTATTTTTACATTTCTTCCGATGGACCCATATGAAACATCAAACTTGGTTTAACATATTTATTTATTATATGGCACTAAAATTTTAACCATAGTGTTATTAATTTTTCATCATATTTTAATCCATAATCTCTCACTTGTTATTCAGATTAAATGTTATCTAATTATAACAAAATTATGTCAAAATGAAAAAGTAACTAATATTTGGCTTTTCTAAAAACACCAACATTTTACTTATAAACATGCTGTTTTATTACATAATCCATATCTGCCCACTTACAGATTGAATTTGCCCTGAACGAAATAACAATAAACATTACTTATGTAAGTTTATTAAAACCATTATTCACATATTTGAGTATAATTGATCTTACAAAAATATATTCATTAACTAATATAAACTACATATATATTTCCTGTGTTATTTTACCTACTATAAATGATTTAAATAAAAATTTTGTTTGCCAGAAAAAGAAGCTGCTATCTGTCCTACAAATACAATGAAAACAAACGTATACATGGCCCTTGAGGAAGAAATGAAACTCCTAAGTTTGTTTGACAATCCAATATGAATTTTGTTCTCTTGGCTTTATAATATAATTCATTATGAACATTTTGTGAATGTGCATAATTCATATATATTTTGCTTAACCATGAGTCATGCAACAGCATAATTATATGTAATTATAATAAGTTAAAATACACATACGGAAGAACTTTTTTCTAGCATCAATTTTCTTATAATAATTTATAATAGGATTTCTGACATTTTATTTGTGATTACTTTTATAATATTTGTAAACAAAGTTCATATAAGCTACAAATTTCTTACTGATCAAACAATTCTGAATATTTAATATATATTATATATATATACACACCATTATCATTCTTAAAAATATATGTGCTTATAGATACCCGTTTGTATGACTTTATGTGTGAATGTATTTTTTCTTTTTGTGCTACTGCTTTCTTAACACTCAGTTTTGGTCCTTTGAATATTTAGAGTGATACTCCTATTTTGACAGAAAATTTATCAGAGTTCCTTTTTAAATTAAAAATAATTTAATTTTCAGTTAAAAATAACTGTTTTTTCTATTTCAGTTTTCTTTTAATTTATTTTTTCATTTCAGCATATTACAGGGGTACAAATGTTTAGGTTACCTATATTGCTTTTGCCCCACCTAAAGTAAGAACTTCAAGTGTGTCTATCCCCCAGATGGTGCGCACTACATCCATTATGTGTGTATATATCCATCCGCGCCTCCCCACTCCCATCTGCCTGACATTCGATGAATGCTATTACTATATGTGCACTTAAGTATTGATCATTAATACCAATTTGATGGTGAGTACATGTGGTGCTTGTTTTTCTATTCTTATGATACTTCACTTAGTAGAATGGGCTCCAGCTGTATCCAGAATAACACAAGAGGTGTTAGATCCCTATTGTTTTTTGTACTGAGTAGAATGTCATGGTATACATATATCACATTTTATTAATCCACTCATGTATTGATGGGCACTTGGGTTGTTTCCACATCTTTGCAATTGTGAATTGTGCTGCTATAAACGTTTGAGTGCAGATGTCTTTTTTATAGAGTGTCTTTGGGTAGATGCCCAGTATTGTGATTGCTGGATCAAATGGTAGATCTACTTGTATCACTTTAAGGTATCTCCCGATTGCTTTCCACAGAGGCTGTACTAGTTTGCAGTCCCACCAGCTATATGTGAGTGTTCCTATCTCTCCACATCCCCATCAACATCTATTGTTTTGGGGCTTTTTAATAAAGGCCATTCTCACTGGAGATAAGTGATATCTCATTGTGGTTTTGATTTGCATTTCTCTGATCATTAGAGATGTTGAGTATTTTTTCATGTTTGTTCGCCATTGTTCTGTCTTCTTTTGGAAAGTTTCTGTTCATGTCCTTTGCCCACTTGTTGATAGGGTTGTTTGATTTTTTTTCTTGCTGATTTTCCTGAGTTTTAAATAGATTCTAGTTATCAGCCCTTTTACAGATATGTAGCTTGCAAACATTTTCTCTCATTCTTTAGGTTGTCTGTTTGCTCTTGTGACAGTTTCTTTGACTGTGCAGAAGCTTTTTAATTTGATCAGGTTCCATTTATTTATTTTTGTTGATGCTGTGATTGCCTTTGGGGTCTTCTTCATAAATTCTTTGCCTAGCCCGATGTCTAGAAGAGTATTTCCAACATTTTTCTCCAGAATTCTAATAGTTTCACACCTAAGGTTCAAGTTTGTTACCAGCATGAGTTGATTTTTGTGAGGTGAAAGGTGTGGATCCTGCTTCAGTCTTCTACATGTGGCTATCCAGTTTTCCCAGCACCATTTATTGAATAAGGACTCTTTTTCCCAGTGTATGTTTTTTTCTGCTTTATCAAAGATTAGATGGCTATATAAGAATGGTTTTATATCTGGGTTCGCTGTTCTGTTCCACTGGTCAATGTCCCTATTCTTGTGCTAGTACCAAGCTGTTGTAATCACTATAGCCTTTTAATATAGTTTGAAGTCTGGTAAATTGATACCTCCCATTTTGTTTTTATTGCCTAGGATTGCTTTTGCTATACGGGGTCTTCTCTGGTTCCATACGAAGTGTAAAATTAGTAGTTTTTAATAATAACAAATATGTCTCTAATACATTCTTAATTATCAATATTTAAATAAATGGAAGAAAGATGAGTACTTATCATCTTG
>CAUYRT010073360.1:0-24561 GCA_963574885.1 Lepilemur ruficaudatus
ATATATCACTAAGAAAGGAAAATCACAACTTGTAAAACTGTAGCATGACACAGATTGTGAGACAAGATGCATTCAGAGTTTAGCGATGTTAATATGTGCATCTTAGAATTAATAAAATCCTATAGTTGATGGCATACTGAACTATGTGCCAGAGAGTCTGATTTCTAGTCCCCAATCAGCTAATTAATCTTTAAATGAGAAAATGACTTAATTTTTCTGAGCTCTAAGGTTTCATGGTTTTGTACAAGAGTGATCTCAATACTTTCCTACAAACTCCCTGAAGGTAGGATGAAACAACAAAAGTTTAGGTAAAGTATTGTGCACTTGTACTATATTATTGTTATAGTGTGCTTATTCAATGTAAAAAAAAAAAATCTCAGCTTGGAACAAATCAAATTTCCTCTTGTTCTTTGGAAATGTAAACATCTTGATCAGAGCTAACATAAACCTTTTTCCTACTGGTCAAGATGATATACTTTGTAAATTTGGGAATAAGTTATTTACATTTTCTTTTGAAGCTAATGGTTTCGAAGATGCCATATATATTTTTTCTGTTTCCAAGGATGAATATTATACTTGACATTTTAGAATAAAAAGTTTAATTTTATTTTTTTGCCAATTCCTTTTGAGATATATAAATTCCTTTTATATATCTCACTTGTGAGTATTTTCAATGTTCTTCTGAAATCTTTAAGGTTATGTAAGTGCTATTTAAATGGTTGGCTTCCCTTAAACAGGCTGTCATTAGTTTCTTGGTATTAGCCCCTGGTATACATTAGGTATTAGAATGTAATCATAAGCATTTATTGTTATCTTATCATGAATTAGGCTATTATCTTAAGACTTATCTCTGGTATTTAAGCCTATTTTATACGCCAGTACCTTGTTGAGCTATTCAGCTTTCTGATTTTGTAACACCCTTGATCTGTTCTTGTCAGAATTCCAAATATACAGTCATTTATCATCATGGGTCTGCACAACTTGCTTATTTTCCACCTTATAGAATTATTTAGCACTTGGTTCTATTAAATTAAATTGCATTTTTGTCATCTTCTATTGTGCTATAATAATTATGAATTCCAAACACATATTCAGAGGTGTTGACCTTCACCATCTGCCAGCTAATGTCATCTATGCAGGTATGGATAAAATGTTAAGCAATACTGAACCTGGCCTATTTTACTTTTGAATCAATCAATTAGGATTTAAGCACTGAAATTCAAATGGTTCATCTAAATTTAAAAACTGAGTATTTAAAATAAAGTATTATGTATGCTAAAAGACATATCTTTATTTTTAAAGGATGTGCCATTCTTTTCAATTTTTAATTACAGGGTTCAATATAATATGTGTGCATTTGTTTTTAATGAAGTTCTATATACACAAAGTTGTATAGAGCCTGTAAATAAAAAATGTGTTCTAATTACCATCTGGGGCTGAGGGTGGGGGGCAGCCTTTAATGCTTCTCCATACACAAACAAATTAAGCATAATCTTACATTTCAAAATGAAAAATTTCCCATAGTATAACCATAGCCTCTTTTATATTTCTGTTACATTTTCCTGTATTTCCTGTTGTATTTTTTCTTCAGTCAAATAATTGATCAGCTATTCCCTGAGTCTTTCCTACTTTTCTATCAATACTCGAAGCATCACTGCATAATGGCTTATACACAACAGGCCTGAAATCTGACAACGGGAGCTTGAAGGTTGAATGTAACACCTCACTACATCTGGACAGATTTGTTATTTTCTCTGTGATTCAGATTCCTTCTCTGTTACTATGAATATTAAGGTTATTATTAGTATAAGTTATTACTATTAATATTAAAATACCTGGGGCAATGATATACTTAACAAATATTAGCTATAAATATGCCCATTTATCATTTAAACTGTGTTTCCCCATGAAATGTCTGTTGACTTCCTTTGTATTAATATCATCCAAAGACCATCTTCAAGCTACTTGGAGCCCTCTTCCTATCTCACTAACTGGACTTCCTATAATGCAACAGGGGAACTTTTAAAAAAAACATTTAGGGCTTTCTAAACTACTCGCTCATTAAGAAGAGGTATTATTGAAATAGCTGTGAAATTGTGGCATTTATAATCAGGAATTTAATCATTTTAGATCCAAGTAACATTTGACCATTGCTCATTTTTAGATCTAATATCACCTTGAGGTATCTGTATGCATTTTCTATTACTTATGTAAATGAGGCATTTCTCAGACACATTATGATGTCAGGTTTTTCTTATATTTCCTTTTCTTTGAAGTTTGAGAACTATGATCAAGACCAGACAGAAAAAATAAAATACATACACAACACACATGCACACACACACACACACATATTCTTAAAACATCTAAAACAACAGAGGAAAATAAGCTATTAATATAATAGAAAATGTGATGGTTTGGATTATATTTTAAAAAGTTTATTTCTCTTTTATTTTTGAAAAATATTTTTTGGGGGGTATGGACTTTTGGGCTGACAATTTCTCCCCTTTAATATGTTACATAGTCCACTTCATTGTCTTCTGGTCTGCATTGTTTCCGAGTAGAAATCTATAATGATTCTAAATTTGTTCCTTTGTACATATTATGTCTTTTTTTTCCTTCCCTCAGGCTGATTTTAAGACTCTACTCAATGCTTTTCAGAAATTATGATATATCTTTGTGTGGTTTGCTTCATGTTTCTTGAACTAGCATTCCCTGGATTTCTTGGATCTTTTGGTTTATAGTTGTGGCTTTTGGGGATTTTTTTTTTTTTTTGACATTATGTAATCAAATATTTATCCAGAATTTCCATGACATGTTAGGTTCCCTGATAATGTGCCAGAGTTCACTGCTGCTCTATTTTTTCCCCAATCTTTTTTCTCTGTGTTTTTCATTTGGATAGTTTAAGTTGCCATATTTTCAAGTTTATTAATATTTTCTTCTGAGTGTCCAATCTGCTGTTAATCCTATCAAGTATATATTTTTTCTTGTGTTCTCTTTCTCTCTCATGTTTATACTCATATTCTTTCCAGTGCCTGTCCAAGTACTTGCCAAACATTAGGAGCTCAATGTAAACTTGTTGAATGATTTAATAATATGTTCTCTCACATGAATGGAGGTAACTATTATATATACAGTGATAAAATTCAAGGGACCGAATGAACAGAAGTAAATAAATCAGCAGTCTAAAATGTGCTTTTAGTGTCTGAAGTTAATATTACATAATATCTTCTCTGTATTTAATGTGTGAATCACCTACCTCTAAGATGGACCTTTCTGAAACAATAAATGTATATTATACATTCTAAAGAGAAAAATGTTTGCTCTAGTATAATGCATTATTTATAGAATACTAGAATTGTGAAATGAGGAAAATAGCCAACACAGGTTTATTGTAAACTAAATATTTTATTTTCAAAAAATTCTACATATCTATACCTATATTATTAGGGAATGGATATGTTAAACATAACTTCATTTAGCTATGGAAAGCTTTCTTTTTATCTTGTGAATTTCATCTTAAAAATGAGCTGTTTTTATTAGTTTGGACATTAGTAATTTTCTGCCCCCTTTTACTCTTCTATTTTTTTATTTATAGAAGGAAAGCAAATAGCTCCTTTAAATCAACTTTAAAACTTAAAGTTTTAAATTTGCATTTTGGATACAGACAAAGATAGTGATTTCAGATTTGGAAAAAACAAATCAAGGAAAAATGATTCATGATTTTCTTTAAGGAATTTGTTAAAATAAAATGCAAACAGGTAACTACTTATTTATATTTTATTTCAGGTTATACTTTGTTTCAAAGTTAAGCATTTGTATTTATTTCTGAAAAAATAAAATATATAAATTTAGCCATAGAACCTTATCTGAAAATTATAGATTTGCATTTGTGCCTGTAGATCTCTTTAAAATATCTAAAAGTAGATGCTATATTCAAAAACAAAAGTATTTTAATCCCAATTCCCTTCTTGTTTTTAATTTTTTCTTATTAATGTAGTTAATAAAAATGAATATATTTTTATATCATAGATCATATATTTTAGGAACATTGTATATACCTTTCTTTCAATTTGCATAAATTTTAAGCCCTAGAATATTTAAGTGGCATCTGCATTGGGCATCAGATTGTCCTCAGCTTTATTTTGTTCAACTTTTAATTTGTTTGCTTTGTAAATTTATTTGTTCATTCAAAATGTATTAAACACCCATAAGTGTGATTACTATGCTTTCTATTTAGCGAGGAAAATAGATCATAAATTAATGGTGACATTACAGTGAAGTGAGGGATATGATGGGATGATGGGTGGAGCACAATGGGGGCATAACAGAGGCTCTAACAGTACATTTGACGGGGGTCGTCTGTCAATACTTCTAGACCAGAGATTGGCAAACCACAGCCTGCAGGCTAAATCCCACTTGCTACCTGTTTTTATAGATTACGTTTCGTGGAAACACAGCCACCTTGATTTCCCTCCATGTTTTCTGGCTCCTTGCTCTGCACAACAGCAGAGATGAGTAGCTGCTGCGGAGACTGTGTGGCCCAGAAAGTTAAACATGTTTATTATCTGGCCCTTTACAAAAAAATTAAGTTTGCTGATCCCTCATGTAGACTATTCATATGATTTATTAGTGAAAGTGAAGAGCTCTTGGAAGAACTAGGAAAGACAACAGAATCAAGTAAAGATAGTATTAGGAGTTTTGGAGGCTGATGTGACTGAAGAATTTGGAACTCTCTGTGATGGAGGTTTGTCCTGATCACAACCAATGTCTTCACTCAAGCTTTGTTTTTTCCAGAAAGCTTGTCTTGTGTCTCCCCAGCCAGTCAGTTACGTCCTGCTCCAATCTTTGTGTTTACCTTTATTACAGTACCTTTGGTAGGTGACTGTGCATGCTTTAAGAGAAAGCAACATCCTACTCATCCGTGAATCTTTCTTGGATAGTGTAGTCAAATACTAGCACTTCAGTGAGGATTGTTGAATACATACATGGATGATTTTTAAAAATAACTATGAGTTTGATTCTTGTTATTCAAATGCTTAATAAAGTTTCTTGCAAGAATGGTCTTAAAATAGCACATCTGACCAATCAACAATGATTGACAGCTGGCCTATCAAGCATAGAGTATTATTAATAGATACAGGGCATCAGAAGCTTAGAAAATGACACATTACTAATAACTTATCTACTGCAATGTTTAATAATTACATATTTTAAATACAGTAAAACAGCTTTCCAAAATGAGGTTAAATTAACTGCAAAATGAATTTTATAGTCATTATATTTCGTGTACAAGGGATTTAGAATACAGAGAGAATTCCAGGAGCCCTTTTTTAAACTCCTGCATTATCTATTATCAGTGCTCAGGGAAGGTGTCAGAATAACTTCTAGGTCTGCAGGTAAGATTTGTGATATTTATGCCAAAATTGGAAAATAGTCTTTGTTTTCAATGTTACTGTCTTCATGTTTTAGAAATGCTATTTTATGAAAATAAGAAGACATCCTGGAAAAAGATGTTAGCATAATTAATAATTCATGATATTGGTATATTTATACAAGGAAGACTTATTTCAGAACAAGATATATGAGAGAGAAGAATCTCCAATTTATTTTTATAATTAGTAGAGAATTAAAATATTTGAGAACTTTTTCTTTTGTTTGTGATTTGTTTTTGAAGTTACTCATATTATTACTTCTTTTTTATTTCAAAATATTAAGGGAGTACAAATTTTTTTGTCACATAGATACCTTGTATAAGGCTTAAGTCAGGGCTTTTGGTGTAACCATCACCCAAGTAGTGTTCATTGCACCCAATAAATAAGCTTTTCCAGTCTCCCCACCTTCCTCCTTCCTGGAGTCCAATGACCTTTACATCTTTTTGTTCCCTTGTGTACACATCAATTAGCTTCTAATTAATATTACTACTTCTATTGTTACATCTAAATATTTATCATATATAATATGGCTTGGAAGTGAAAATTCAGGGTTTGGGTATTAAGAAAATAAATGACTCTTGCTTAGTTTCTGGGTTTTGTTTTTTACCTTCTTAATCATAGTCATTCTAATCCTTGCCCTTATATCAACTGGGCACCCTGAAGTAACGTTTGTAATAAAAAGTTGCAAAATAAGTCTTTCTTGAGGAAATTGAGTTGTGTTTGTACTAGCCTATAAATAAGACCTTTTCAAAGAATTCTATGGTAGTTTGTTAAAATAGGCAGCATTGAATATATAATACCTTTTAAACCTGAAGTTTTCTTTTCCTTGATAAAAAGTAAAATCAAGTAATGCCACTCCATCTATTAACAAAAGCGTTTTTACTTTAACCCCTGATAAGGGACTCCAATTAAATAAATTAGGTCTCCAAAGTTGAAGCCCAGTTATGCATGTCAGAGCAGAGTCAGGCAGAAGAGGTCATAAAAGATACCACTGTCACTTTGCACTATTGTGTGCACCACTAGAGTCCCTAACCTGTACATCTGCAAATATTTTGAGAAAGCACAAAATAAATTGGTTCTATAAATGGATGACTAAGTCCTTCATGATTCTGAACTTGAAGGACAGAGGAACTATGACTTAAATAAACCCAGAGGAACTGAAGAACAGAAAAAGGGACACACACGGGACTACTGCTTTTCTCAGCCTATGCTCAGGCATGCCAAGGAAACCTGAGGTTTGGACATGGCTAATTTATGCACAGATCTGTTCTTTCTCTTCAGAGGTAGTTGTTCCTGGTTCCAACTTGCACTATCACTAAATACAGTAGATAAGACTGTGGACTGTGTAGCCAGATTGCCTGGGATTAAAGTCAGTGTTAGCTTTGGTGCTTACTATCTGTGTAAACTTGGAAAAGTAACTGAACCCGTTGGGGCTACAGTTTCCCCATCTTTAAAGTGGGGAACAGGAATTGTACCTGCCTCATGGGTTGTTTTGAAGATTATATAAGTCAAAATATGTGAAAACTAAAACAGGACTTGGTACACTGATAGCACTATTTTTATTGTTATTGTTGTATATATTATAACAGAATATGTCCCAATTTGAATGCATTAGTTGTATAAATGTCATCAAACGTAAACAATTTTAGTAGGATGGTGCTTATCTGCTGATATTCCACTGGTCTCAAATTAACCTAAATGATCATTGCTATTATGCATTCATTCGGAATTCATGGTCTGATAGAAGAATAAACAACACATGAAAATACTTTAACTCTGCTGTTATAAGCACAATTATTTGCTTTTCCAGGCTCCTTGAAAGATACCAATTTGAGGGACTTATTAATATGATAAACTGGTAATAATAGTATGCAATATACCTAGGACATTAATAGATATAAAGTGCAGACTATTTTGTTCTGATTTGGAGTGAATTGTAAATAATTATTTATGCTACAAATTAATATATTTAAATCACCAACAATAAGGATACATTATAGCTCTAATATAAAACTTTATATTATCACTATTTTGGAAACACAACCTCTCATTTTCCTAATTCCAAAACCTGGAATATAGGCTGGAACAATCCTTAAAGATATATAAACACAACTTGATTACTTTAATAAAATTGACAAAGGCAAAACTTTTTAAATTTCTGCTACAGTTGAACCCAAGGATGGATTTGACCTTGTTTTAACAAACTGTTTTAGTTAACAAAGACATAAATTTAGTTATTATTTCCAAAATATTATAGTAAACTTGTATATGTTGTTTAATGAGTAACTAGAGGAAGAATCTGTAACAAGACCTAGATCTTCTATTCATTGTTGGTGTGGTTTCTTTGTGGGCTAAGATGGAACAACCATGTGATCCAGAGATTCCAATGCTGGGTATATATCCAAAGGAAATGAAATCAGGATCTCAAAAAGAGATAACACTCCTATGTTCATTTCAGCATTATTTACAAAGCCTGACATGGAAACATACTAAATGTGTATTAATGGATGAATGAATAAAGAAAATTGTGTAAATGTATGTATGTGTGTATATATATATACACATACATACATACACACACACTCTGAAATATTCAGTCATGAAAAAGAAGCAAATCCTGCCATTTGCAATAATGTGGATGAAACTGGAGGACATTATTCTAAGTGAAATAATTCAGAAGTAAAAAGACAAATACTGCATGAACTCACTCATACATGGAATCTGAAATAGTTGAACTCAGAAGCAGAGAGTAGAATGGTGGTTACCAACAGGTGGGGGGGAAGGAAAATAGGTAGATATTGGTAAAGGGGCACAAAATTTCAGTTATTCAAGATGAATATATTCTGGAGATTGAATGTACAGCAATGTAATGATAGTTAACAATATTTTATTGTATACTTGATATTTGCTAGGAGAGTAGATGTTACACACACACACAGACACACACGCATACACACACAAAATAGTAACTATCTGAGATGATGGATATGCTAATTAGCTTGATTGTGGTGATTATTTCACCATGTATATCAAATCATCAGAATGTATATCTTATAGCAATACAATGCTTAATTGTCAAATAGTCTTCATTTAAAAAATAAAGAAAAAATGCAATGGTGATAAGTCCGTGTGATATTGGCATTTTCACTCACACCCCTCATATAAATTCTTTTAGGTTAGCCTCTTTGCTGTTCTATGACAATATAATACCCTCATATTTCTTCAAACTTCAGCCTAGGTTCATATCAGAATTTATTGCTTTTGGACAAAGGCTATTTTTTATAAGACATATAGAGGAAAGAGTAGTTAAAACTTATGTTTTAAAATAAGTTATGAAGTTCAAAACAGAGCTAAGAGTGAATTCTTGATTATAAATCTGGGTAGAATTTCAGGTTTTACATTTCATTTAGAAAGGCAGTAGCTCAATTTATTATTCTACTTTTTTTCTTTTTCTAACCTCTGAGATCAAAATAACCTGAAGTCTTATTTTTTAGAGCAATTGAACCAAGTATAGTATAAAGTAGGGGGTGTGATTAGACTAAAAAAAATCATATGTGCAAGTGTTGGATATGCTCATAACAAAGATTTGTGCCAATAAGCATGGATTTAATTTATTTGAAAATAAATCCAGGTGGCTTAGTTGATCACAGTTGAAATTTTCCTTGAAGTATATGTAAACCCTATTTTTAGATATCTTAAAGAGAGCTGGGGGGAAATATTTATTTTAATAATAATCTGCTAATTATTTTCCATTATTCTCTTTCACGTATTTTTATAATCTGTCTCAAACACCATCCCTTTGACTACAGGGACTATGTCTTATTCACTCTAAAATTACAATGCAATGCCCTAAGCATAATAAAAATCTATAAATGTTCAATAATGATGATAATCCAAAAGTTGTGATTTTACTGTTCTGGAATGATTTTAGATTTTTACGTATCTTTGTGATATAAATATAAATACATGGTATTCAATTTGGTATCAGAAAAAGAAAGTCATATGTTTTTGTTATTGTTTGGTGCTTCAAAAAGCAGAATAAGAATACTTTATTAATATATTTTTTGAAAATAGCAGTTCAAATGAATTTCTGTGAAGTTTATTTGGTGTGGTAAAAAGAATTTTCATTATAACATTAGGCCAAATTCCTACAATTGCTGTGATCTTCCACATTGTTTACAATTGATTTCTAATGTATCAAGTGATGCATCATGAGGTGAAGCTTTGAAAAGTATGTTATGAAAACACCCATAGAGTCGAATTTATTCATCCACATCTCTAGTATCCAAATGATTTTTCTAAGTTAGTGTAGTAGCTTCCCTATGAATGATACATGCCAGAGATTACCTTAGCAATTAGTGCCCTCTCCAAACATTTTGCATTACTCTTGGCTCTTCTTCTACTCTGAAAGGTGTTTCAAAATATTTCTTGGAATCTTTCAAATTTCCCTTCATATCATATCTGCTTCAGGCAACATGAATATTAAAGATAGGACTATAATAACATTGACATATATGTGTACATATATACACACATGTTTTTAGAGTTTACTCTTACAGAATACTTTAGTATTTACTTAGAGGGAAATTAAAATAGCTCTTTTTCAAAAAATAAAGCTGAAGACTTACTACCCCAACCCCTAAAACCTGTAGCTATCAACAGCGATTCCAGATTTTGTCTCAAGTAGGATAAAAGAATAATTAAATGTGTCCTAGTATTTTTAATCTTTTTTCCTCAGAAACTTATACTTTAATTCAATTCTTTTTCTTTTTTTTAATCTTAGAAGCAAAAGATGTGCCCTTGTCTCTCTATCAGAGTATTGAAAAATCACTTGCACTTTCCTTCTCAATTCCAAACACTGATAAATATGTTTTGGTTTATCTACAGAATAAGCCAGGCAAATAGTTGTGCTGATAAGATATAATTGACATATTATTTCTGATTTGTTTTTACAGCCTTCAACCTGCTGTTTGTTAAGCAGACAAAAGATTGTTAGGTTGAAAGGACACTAACATTTTTGTGATTCACTGCAGCTGGTCATCAATTGCCATCATAAAATGAAGAATATTAATTCACTTGCAAGACAGATTTGTAAAGAGCTTGCAAGTGAGTTTTGCCATCCCACAAGCCTCTGATTGTGAGTAATTGATGGAAACAGCACTGTGGAAATTACCAACAGGGAAGGCATTTACTACTTTGTACACTGCCAGCATTCCTTTTATGCCCTACACACATTTCAACAATACGATGCTTCATGGGATTTGGATGCAACCAAAGTATTTGTTAGGACATTTGATAGGCAGGTGGCTACTTGGCAGAACCATCAGAAGCCACATGATCATTATAGAGATGATATTTAGAAGCTGAGAAAGGAACAAACATTATACTAAGTTGCCAGGACCAGTTTCTTCTCCACCCTTCTGTCTCAAGGCCTAATGCCTCAAGTGCCACATGCTGCCCAGGGAGTGGGGCTCTGTCCATTTCTTCAACAGGATTACTTGCATTTTTGAATCTCAAATTCACTAAAAATGAAAGTTAAAATATAACTTTTTCAGTTCAAATAGTCCTCACATAATATTCACTCTTGAATTCCTTTTATTTAATTTCAGAATTGCCATGGGACTTAACATGGGAAAAAGAAAATACACAGACACCTTTTATTTTTCTTGGTTGGTTGTATTAAATTCTTTCAAGGTAGTGAATAGGATATGAAAAATTCTAAGGAAAGATAGTTTGTGCAAAGCCACAAGGAAAACATTGCTTTTTTAAAAATAGTAGCACAAATAGCTAAATTAAAGTGAACATTTATTGTATGGCAGATCTAGTGGTAACAGCTATTTAAATAGCTAATGCTATTTAAGTCCCTCCTAAAAATGTAAATGCTACTTTACAAATAGCTTGACCAGGATCACCTAATGCCAGAACTGGGATCCAAAAGAAAATGACCTGGTCCCAGAGCCAGCTCTCCTAACCACAATCCCTATGTCATAAAGCCTTGGAACAACACAGGATATTTAGGAGCAGATGCTATTTACTTTTCTTTGAATGTGTTTTTCAGACAAAACCATTCATTGTAGTTTTGTTCCTGGAACCCAATTTATTAATGCAAGTAATATCAATAGCTGATATTAACTTTTTAAAATCAGCATTTTAATGAGGCTAGTTATGTACCATACACTAACTGAAACACATGGAAGAATGAAATGTACTGAAATAAGAAATAAATCATTTAAAAAATTTATTCCACTAGCTGGTCGCATCCTGGTTTTAATGAGAAGCATCTGAATTGGTGATTTGAACTCATATGCTGTTTAAAGTATAAATGGTATTTTTCTTTCACTATTCAAATCCTGAATCCCTAGTTGAATTCTCACTATCTTTCTATTCCTATATACTCTGCTAAACAGCGTTAAATCCATGCAATTCAATTAAACAAATATTGGAATTTCTTTCATTTTTAACACACTCTTCTAAGCACAAGATGAGTAAAATATGGTCCCTAGCTTCAAGCAATCTAACATAATTATAGTTAGAGTTTCCCTTTCCACCTGTGTCAGCAAACTGTGCTTGTAACTGGCTCAGTGAGGCAGACTTGCCTCCTGCCACCCCATCTTCAGTCGTCGACTCGGCCTTTTGTGTGCTCAATGCAATGGAAAAATATCTAATTCTAAGTTCAAATAATATTCAAAAGATTACTGGTTTATGCTATAAAAGATAATGACTTTAGATTTTCAGAATTTGAGAAAATAACTTGAAACCAGTTAGACCTCCCTCCTCATTGTGTATCTAAGTACAAAAACATAGTATTTAGCTCTTCAGATAACTAAAGTAGGAGTGGACTTTGCATTAAGACTCTCTTGTTCTGTCTGACAGTGCAGAATAGGAAATAGTGTATTTTGTGACTCATTGTCCATGCAGACAGTCCTTGAGTATGTTCTCTATTTTTGTCTTCTCCTTGAAAGTTGCTTTTTTTCCTTAGGGCTAGGGATGGGAATAAAAAGGGTTTAGATACTACTTATGTGTTACTAGATTAAATAAGGAAATAAAATTGAGTAAACCAATATTTATTATCTACTTTGATTTAGGCTTTTTTTTCAGGTTTTGCGTGGGATAAGAACTACTCCAAGGTAATATTAGAACATCAAGGAACACATAGTTTAGTCAGTGAAACAGAATATAAGCCTACGAAAAAACAAAAGTAGCTCATTTTATTGAGTACATATGAGATTCCAGGTGCTGTTCTAAATGCTTTGCCAGCAGCATTCCATAGGATCATCATCATAACTAGACAAAAGAGTTATTACCATTACAATTTCCATTTACAGATAGGAGACATGCACAGAGAGGTTATGCAACTTGCCCAGGGATCACAGGCAGTAAATTATAGAGCTCAAATTATAATATAAATTGATATTAGAAGAGATGTTACCTGTACGTAATTAGATGCATATGTCTACAGACAATATACACCAGTACATGAGTAGTTGTCAAACAACATCTACAGACAACATACATTTATAGGAATGCAGAATGGAATGAAAAACAGAAAATACAAAAAAACAAAAAAAGGAACATTTATTATTGAGTTGCTAATATGGGCCAGGATTTTTGTGAGCCTAATTCAATTAAATTTTCAAAATGGTATTATGGGGTAAGTGTAATCGTCCTTATTTAAGAATTTTTAAAAAGGAGACTACATTAGTTTTTCTATTGCTGCTGTAAGAATTAACCACAAATTTAGTGGCTTAAGAAAACACAAATATCTTACAGTTCTGTAGGTTTTAATTCCAATACTAAAATCAAGTTGTTGGCAGGACTGCATTTCTTTCTGAAGATTCTAGGATCTGTTTCTTTGTTTATTTGGGTCATTGGCAGAATTGAGTTCTTTGAGATTAGAGGACTGATGTTCCAGTTTTCTGGCTGGGTATGAGCTGAGATCCATTCCCATCTTCTAGAGCCCACCACATCCCTTGGCCCACAGCCCTTTGCTCCGTATTCAAAGCCAGAAACGCAAGTCAAGGCCTTCTCACATTGCATCTGTCAGACCCACTCTTCTGCCTCTTCTACTTTTAGGGACCCTTATAATTATCTTGGGTCACCTGGATAATGCAGGATAATCTCCCCAGCTCAAATTCAGCTGACTGGTAATGTCAATTCTGTTAGCTTCCTTGATGTCCTTTTGTCCTGTGATATAAGATATTCACAGGTTCCAGGGATTAGCACATGGACATCTTCAGAGGACCATTATTGTGCCTAATACAGGGACAAAGTTGAAATCTTAGTGAGGTAACACATCTAATGATTGGTAAACTCTGTTGAAACTCTACCCTAGAGCCCATTTTCTTTCCATTTACATTATTTCTGACTCGATAGGTAAGATTTCACTGTGTAACAAAAATGAGGAAGGAATTAACATTTATTAGATGCTTCATAGGTGCCAGAAATTTTGCCTGTTGCATTTTCTCCCCTTTTCCTGATACCATCCATATGGAAAACATATCACAACTCATTTCACTTGAGGAAACAAATCCAGGTAATTCACCTTTCTTGAGATCGCACACGTGTAACGATGCAAGTCATCCTTCTCTTGGAGACCTTGCCAGAAAGCCTCTATTCATTGACCTTACTGGAGCCATTTTCTATTAGAGTACCCTCTCCTCTTTTATTTTCTTCAAATGCTGAACAATGTCTAAAATTTCCTTTTCAAAAAAATTTTGATCTCTGCCATAAGAATATTAGTACATGAAAGTACAGACCATATGCATCAGTTTCCTTATTCTCTCACAATTCTAGAGGCTATAGGTCTGAGATCAGGCTACGAGGAGGGTTTGTTCTTTCTGAGGGCTGTTGGGGAGAAGTGTTCCAGACCTCTCTCTCGTAGCTTCCGGTAGCCTTGGTGTTCCTTGGCTTGTAGATGGCATTCTCCCTGATCTCTGCCTTTGTGTTCTCTGCCACTCTCTATGTGCAAATTTCCCCCTTTTATAAAGATGCCAGTTATACTGAATTAGGGCCACAGTATGACCTGAAGTAGGACCTCCCATATAACTTCATCCTAACTTGAAATAGTATATATGCAATTACCTTATTTCCAAATAAGTTCACATTGTGAGGTACTGGGGGTAGGGCTTTGAAATATGAATTTGGGAGAGACAAATCCATAACACCACTGATGTCTCATGTATTCCCTGTGACACATATCAGGAGCACAAAACAATTGATTTCATTAAAAGCTGTAGATAGAAATTATTGTTCGAAGACCAAAATTTTAAATGAAATAGAATATTTTGGAATGGGTGCTCAAGGTAGGTTTCAACATTATGCACTGGTGACTACAAAACTTATTATGAATAATATAAAGTATAATTATTCTGGTCCTTATTTTGTTATTAACAAATACTTTAAAGATCTTGTTTCATCATACTGTGTAAAACTGCTAATGAAAGAATGGAATTCTGTAAATAATCTGTATTTTTATTAATTAATTTTTATTTATAATTGTCACATAATTATACATATTTACAGGCTATAGTGTGATGTCTCAATGCATGTATATATTGCATGATGATTAAATCAGGTTAATTACCATATCTATCACTTTAAATATTTATACTTTCTTTGTGGTGCTAACATTCAAAATCTTTTAACTGTCATGAAAGACACACTACATTGTTATTTGCTATAGTCACCTTACTGTATAATAAAACACCAGAACTCATATTTACAGAAGCTTCAGAAAATAAATATAATTAAACTCTAAACTTGATTTAACTTCTATCAGACAACTAACACTCAAAAACTAATAAAACATACCATATTTTAATCATCATAAAATAAAATAAAGATTGAGAACAGAATTTTTTTTCCTCATTAGTTGGTTTCTTTAGAATGACTTTTAGGTAGCAAGTCTTCTTTGACACCCGAGAGCTACAAAGACTTTTTTCATCTCTTATTTCTTCCCTCCTGTCTTCCTTTCCTCTTTCCTTTCCCCTTCCTCCTTCCTTTATTGTTTCCTCTTTTTTTCTTCCTTCCTTGCTTAAATATGCATTTATTGAGCATCTACTTTCTCCTAGACATTCTTTTAGATACTGGAAACAGAAATCCCTGCTCTTGCATTCTAGTGAGCTAGACAAATAACAAATACACAAATATATAAAATTAGTACATTATTAATAACTGCTGATAAAAAAGAAAAGCAGGGGAGGAGTATAGAAGGCATACAGATTAAATATTGGATAAGATGGAGAACAGCACTCAGAGATGTGCTAAAATCTGAGTAAAGATTAAGAATTTGGGGAAACCAAAGTATGAGGGTGTGTGTGGGAAAGCATTACAGGCCAAGAGGTTAATGACTGCAGAGGGTGACAGACTAACCCACCCTATCCTGTTGTCACAACAGCTGGTGCCTGGAACTTAGAGTGATGGGAAAAATGGGAGGGCTCAGAACAGAGGAGTGAAACAATCTGAATTAACTGGATCATTCTGTTTACTCTGTTGAAAACAGTGTGGAATGACTAGACGCAGTGGCTCACGCCTGTAATCCTAGCTCTCTGGGCCAGTATATTTCTTCTCACCCTCTAATATCCAATAACACTGAAATTCTTTCAGGTCCATAGACATTTCAAGCTTTTATTCATCTCCAGATTTCTTATATACCATTTCAGTTGTACCTTTATTTGATTAATTCCTTCTCAATCCTCAGGCCTAGTTTAGGCATCTTTCCTTCTGCACATCTCCTTGGACTGACCAAGTCTTTGGCAGATCCAAATTGCCAGCATCACTACTCTTGAGCTTTGGGGCCATTATGAAGCAAAATAAGGGTGACTTGAACATATGCATTGCGATACCATGACCTTCAATATGAGAATGGCGATGGCTGCTAAATGAAAAGGGGTAAGAGCATAAACAGCATAGGGGCATTAGACAAAAAGATGATTCATGGGCCTGGTATGGGAAGGTAGGAAATTTCATTGCACTACTTAGAACACTACACAATTTAACATGTATGAATTGTTTATTTCTGGAATTTTCTCATTTAATATGTTCAGACTATGGGTGATCATGGATAAGTGAAGCTATGGAAATTAATACCATGGGCAAGAGGGGACTACTGTAGTTGGCACATACCACTTGCTGTATGCATCTTTTACGATTATATTAAATAAATTAGAGAATTTTTATAAGATGAAGAATAATAGATTAGGTAGTATCTTGGGTAAAATGAGAGTGGCTTTGATCATAAGTATAAATAGAAATGGTTCCAGTTTCTGGAAAAGCTACCCTTATATATAAGAAAGAAAAAAAAAGAGTGAACAAGTAAATGGAAATGGAAATATAATATTTATTTTATGAAGCTGAAACAAAATGACTTGAGTAGGTTTATGACAAATATCTATTTTGGATCTTCATAATCTACATAGGATTTCCTGAGAGCTATGAGTAAATAGATTAAATAAAATGTTTGATATGAAAATATGTGTGAAGCTGGAGCAATCAGCATTAAATTTCTGTGCAAGTTTTCAATATGAAATAATACTGTTATAATATTAAATAAATGTAAAAATATTTACATATAAAAATACTAATAAAAGCCCAGGTATAAAAGTAAATTTTCCCTCTAAAAAAGTCATTTAAATATTATGACACTTTAATTAAACTTGTAATCAACTTTACCAATATTTACTTTTGTACATATTTTAATAACATGATTTTCTGATTTTCTGATGAGTTCCATTCATATCCCCTAAAGAAATGCAACAATACTTATTACTGTTGATGATCAGCATTTTGTTTGTTTCCGAATTATCTGGAAAACAATTTTTTTCTTGATGTAGGCATGGATACATACTGCTAGTTCTTAGTAAAGCCAGGAAAAGCTAATGGAATTTTATTTTTTCCACATGTGCCTGAGAGTCATTCATTCTTGTCAGGTTCCTCTTAATATCCATGGGGTGTTCTAGTGAAATTGAAGACCTCAATGGTTGTAGTCCTTGAAGGCATCTTTCTTTCACAGTCATTTCTTAGATAAATTACCTGGTTCTGCTCACCTAAGCAAGGGTTGAATCTGATTTATTTTAAAGGCTTCCAATAATATCATAAAAGAAGAATTTTTTCTTAGTATTTTTCTGTAATAACTTGCAATAGTATGGCTTCAGGAAACTTCTAATTTTATTTTAAATGGCCTAATATTCTAAATGTGTGGCATTGAGTCTGAGTGGTTTAAAAAATACATAACAAATACAGAACAAAGAAAATGAAACCAATACTTCTTTAAAATTGATTGTAAGTTTGCATTTTCTTGAACAAACAACAAAAAATTATTTTCTCTCAACTCACAGTTTAGTTTAATACTGTGTGCACAGCTATATTCATTGTAACTCATAAAAATCTTGCTTTGTCTGCTTAATAGAAATTAAAGGTGGAGAATAAAATTTTATCCAAAGCTTTAAAAAAAATTCCAAAAATATAATATCTTAGTAGAATAGCTATTTTTCTTTACTTAAAAATATTATCTTGACTTAAATTGTATCCTCTTTGTCAAAATTTCTGGAAACTGTATTAGAATTATTTATAGTGATAGTCTTAGATCTCAACCAAGAGCAAAATAACTGGTAGTGTTCACTTCTGGACTGCCAAAATTGATCCTTGTAATTAAAAATTTTAAACTTTTTGTTTGTTTATTGATAAAATCAGCAGAAAGGGAAGCATGTTTGTCTGTGTGGTTAAATGAATGGTAATAAAACCAAACTACTGCATTCAGCTTTCAGAATTGACTCTTAGCATCAGGACATTTTTTTTCTTAGTTATTAATAGAATGTTTTTATATGTCTATAAGCTCTACTTTCCTTGAGGCTAAACTTGCTGTTGAATTAAAATATCAAAATAAAATAGAGTCAATCAAAAATTAGAGGTACAGGAGGAAGTCATAAGATTTGGTATGACTGCCCTAAAGTAGACAAAAACAACTATATATTGTATGCAATGCATTTCTCTATACTTGGAAAGATACATAGTTTCTATAATCATTTGCCAAATTAATTTTTCTGGTTAGAAAGAAAGACATGCTTGCTAATAAAAATAAATTATTTTGCTTAAGAATATGTTTATTCTTCTGTAATAACTTTCTCATCATGATGTATTAAGCAATATTTTTTAATAAAAATAACAACTTATGTGTTATTATGTCTACTTTAGATGAAAGAAAACTGTAAATCTTGGCAGGGCAGCAAATGACTTCCCTAAGGTCATAGACCTAAACAGAACACTAGAATTCAAATGTCAGTATATCTTACTCCATAAATTAATTTCTTATCCAATACCAGTGGTCCCCAACGTGTTTCGCACCGGGGACTGGTTTTATGGAAGACAATTTTTCTACAGACAAGTTGCAGGGAGGTTAGGGGAAGTGGAACTCCCTCGCTCCCCTGCTCACCTCATGTGTGTGGCCCCTGGGTTCCTAAGTTTCATGGAAGACAATTTTTTCAAGGATGGGAGGTGAGGGGAACAGGGACAGGATGGGAGGGTATGTGGTGGGTCAGGTGAGGGCTGCCAAGCTCTGAAGCCTGGTCCCTAACAGGCCACAGACCAGTACTGGTTTGCAGCCTGGGGGTTGGGTACCGCTGCAATAACTATACTCTTTCTATATAGAAAAAAAAGGACAGCAAAAGAAATAGAATAATGCCAGATGAATAATGAAGATAGTAAATGTTACATGGTATATTCATTCATGTAATATTAATGCAATTTAATGCAACAAACATTCATGATACTGCAAACATTTTGCAAACATCGTTGTTATGACAGTTACAAGACAGGTATAAAGAAGGAATCTATGCAATTCGGCCACTTCTCCACCTTCTTTGAGACTAAATTCTTAAATAAAATTTCTTTTAAAATATTATACATAATTCACTTATCAACAATTTAAAACAAATGCAAAAACTGTTCTTCTTTTTGCTTCTTATTGAATTACTATTTGCTTATATAGACTTATTGTTATAAAGTTTAAAGAACTTTACTGTTATATTTTATCTACATTTATTCATTCATTATATTTCTACTTCTTCTATTTAGAGTACTGTGTTACTTTTCTTTCCTTTATCCTATAGAATAACCCATTTACTTTGACTTTAAATTAATATTGAAATAGAATATCAGATTTTGAAATAAAATCAAGTTACACTTAAATTAACTCACTGATTTCAGCTGGATAAAGTGTTAACTCATCAAACAGAAATGGTAGTTTGTTGTTATATTTAAAGTCTTAATCAAAGAAATCAAATCCAGCAAATATGCAGCTAAGAAATTTTTTAACTAAGTTATTTCAGCCTATTTTCCGCTAGTACTATCCATCAATGTAGGTATATATGTTTCATGTTTCACAACTTTTTATATATTTTCTAGAAGGCACACATAAAATAACACCAGTGAATGCATTCAGCTTAATAGATGATAAGCTTCTCATAGTAGCTGCTTTAAATATATATGTCTTCAGCAGGTCTACCTGACATTTTCTGATTCATCCACATGAATTTTTTAAATTGTACGTAAAGAACTAGATTATGATTTAAGCATTAAGGAGAATGTTAAAAAGTTTAATTTGATTGTTGTAATAATGTAACAAACATTAGTATCTGCCAAATGCCACTACTAAAACGTTTTCAGTTATCATTTGTTTCAACTTTAATATAAAGCAAATATTACATTAACTGAGGCTAAAAAAGTTGCTTTTTTAAATGAATCATGCATATTAAGATCCCTCAACTATTTAGTGGTAAAGACATGGTTAGAAATCTTTCCTTATTTTCAGCTCTGTAATCTTACTGTTATGTTTTATATCAGATAATATTAATAATAATTAATATTAATAATATAATAATAGTGGTATACAAAGCCTATCCTCACCTTAAGAGTTAATGTCAATGCTATCTTTAATGTTATTATTATCTTTCAGTATTCTTTAAAGCAGAATCTGCAGCAAGGGTTTAGATGGGGATATACTTATTAGATATCAGAAATGTCTTTCTGTTATCCTCAATCTGAGACTTTACCCGTATCCATTTATGACAGCTCAAGCTTGTGGGTATTAGTAAATGTTTAAAAACAAATTCTTTGGGGACAGGGGAAAGCTATGATTTAAAGTGGTTTCTAATTTTTTTTTTAATTTCAGAATATTATGGGGGTACAAACATTTTGGTTACATAAATTGCTTTTGTGCCATTTGAGTCAAAGTTATAAGTGTTCCCATCCCCCAGATAGTGACAAGATCTCACTCTGTTGCCCAGGCTAGAGTACAGTGACATCATCAGAGCTCACTGCAACCTCAAACTCCTGGGCTCAAGTGATCCTCCTCCCTCAGCCTCCTAACTAGCTGAGGCTATAGGCATATACCATATCGCCCAAGGTCTCAAACTACTGGCCTCAAGTGATTCTCCCTCCTCAGCTAGGATTACAGGTATGAGCCACCATGCCCTGCCAAAGTGGTTCCTAATTTCTGTCTCATAAATATTCCCATTATGACCAGTTTCAAGCTACAGCATAATACCATTCAACATGGAGTTGGGAAGAGAAGTGCACAATTGGCACTCAAGAGTAAGTACAAACCAGCTCTGGCACACAGCTTAATCGATTTTATAGAGAATGCTCTCATTAAACAATAACCTTTTTTTTCCTTTATGTGAAATTAAATACCAATGTAGCATTAAACCTGAAATCTTTTTTTGATATTTCATATTTGTATTTCAATAAATTCAGGGGGTACAACTGTTTTTTTCTTATTTGAATGAATTGTATAATGCTGAAGTCAGGGCTTACAGTGTACCTGTCACCAGAATAGTGTACATTGTACCTCATAAGTAGATTTTTGTCCCTCACCCCCCTCCCATACTCCCCCATTCTTAGTTTTCAATGTCCATTACACCACTTTATGACTACATACAGTCCTCATTTAGCTCCCAAGTATAAGTGAGATCATGTGGTATTTGTTTTTCCATTCCCAAGATACTTCGCTGTGTATAATGGTTTCTACTTGTATCCAAGTTGCTGCAAAAGGCATTATTTCATTCCTTTTTGTAGCTGAGTAGTACTCCATGTTTTATATATACCACATTTTCTGTATCCACTTATCTATTGATGGGCACTTAGAATGATTCCATTTCTTTGCAATTTAAAATCATGTTCTAGCATAATGTTTAGGACTATTCTAACCAGCAAGACTAACTGTCCGTGATGTCAGCCTTCTCCTACCTGGGGAAATAAAAAGAATAAACTAGGACATTGCGTTGTGTGCGGCTAGTGTCAAAGATTCCTCACATCCTCCAAACAAGTAGTTGAAGCCAAAATACATTCAATATGGGATTTATTAATTTATATTAGTTCTGGAAAATGGCTTACCCATGTTAAAATGTTAATACTCCTGAGAAACATCAACCCAGACATCCAGGTTAACATCACAGCCTCTCCTCCTTGACTTCTTAAAATAAGACTTCAAGGCCAGAGAGATCACAACAGAGCTATTCACGACAGCAGTCGTTGGAAAATATGACGTCATTCATTGTGAGTATAGGTATTTTTGCTATTACAAATCAGCTGGCTGTATGCTGTCCAAAATCCAGGAGTAATTATTCAGTAATTAAAATGATATTTCCTCAAAAACAGAAGTGCTGAAATCTAAAAGAAGAGGTAACAATATTCATATATTGCATTTTTTCCTTTTATTATTACCATATAGTAGGTAATAATGAGAAACAAATTTGTTAGTATCATGTTATCTCATGATGTTAGAGGTCTTTAAATGCAGGCCTCTCTGAGGGTAGCACAAAGGAAAATCTACCAAAGTAAATCAAAACATTGGAAGAAAGGACAAAATGGATCAAGTATGATCCAGCTTTGAAAATTGTGCATTGGATGTTCTTAATCTGGAGTCTAAATGTGGGTTGGGGGAGTTGATGATCTCTCTAAATTGAAGGCAAATACTGTATTTGTGTGCAGATATAACCCAAAGAAGATGCCTTGTTAATTTTTCTGCAAAAGATATACTAAATGAACTAAACTAAATGAAAACTCAGAGAGGTTTCTCAATACATAGGTAAGATCAAAGTAGAAAATTTATGTTCAACTTGTACATTTCTAAATAATTCAGAAATACTTTTCAAATAACACAGATTTTGCAAGTAACATTTATTAGTAATTTTTATTTTAATGTGAATCAGTTATTTTCTAAATGTCATTGCTAGATTATTTTCCTGAATAAATGTTAGGTGCATGATTGAAGAGATTAGCTAAGAGGATGAGACCTGTGATTTGGAGAGCCAGTATTTTGTGTTTTGTATCATGTTTATGTAAACATTATTTCATTAGTTCTTTATAAGAACCTGGAGCAATAAGTCCTGCTATCCCAACTTGCAGATGAAGGATATGAGACAGTTTACTAGTGTACTGCCATAACAAAGTACCACAAACTGGGTGGGTTAAACACAGAATTTATTGTCTTACGGTTCTTAAGACTAGAAATCAAAATTCAAGGTGTCAACAGGATTGGTTCCTTCTGAGGGGTGTGAGAGAGAATCTGTTATATGTAAAACCTCTCTGCTAGTGGTTTGCCTGCAATTTTTGTGTTCTTTGATCTGTGGTAGAATGAACTCGAATCTTCATATGACATCCTCTCTGTGTCTAGCTTTATGTCCAAGTTTCTTCTTTTCATAAAGACACTAATCATATTGGGTTGGAGGCCCACACTACTTAAGTGTACCCTCAACCTAACTTAACTAATTATATCTACAATTACCCTATTTTCAAATAAGTTCAATTTCTGAGATACTTGGGATTAGGACTTCAGCAGATGAAATTAAGGGGGGCACATTTCAACCTATAGCATCTAGGAACATATGTTAAATTTAAGGCCAGTGTTATTGAAAGCTAGAAGGAAGAGTAAAATATAGTATGAAGACCCTTGTGATTTTTAGAGGATGTAGGGAAGGCAAGGCGATAGCAAGGAAGTTATATCCTGAGTTATGTTGATCACTCGACATTTTGGGGACTCACGTTCAGCGCTTTAGAATATAACCCACTATCCCTCATACATCTGCAGTAGCAGCAGTATGCGTCTTTCCCTTTACTTTGTAAATGGGTTTTGACTTTGGATGAAAGCTGACTGCCTAAATTAATTAGTTAATTAATTAACTTAATTCATTTGCTAAGTAGTTCAGATTGTTGTGAATTCTAGTTTGACCTTTTAAGGTGATGGTAATTCTACTACCTTTAATGTCATCTTCGAACTTAATGAGCCAACCTGCAATTCATCTCTGTCATGAATGTGGAGGCAATATATCTGGGCCCTGGCATTTCAACTTGAGGAACTATTCTAGGTCTGTTTAGTTTTGAGTAATGGTCAGATATTGATAAAGTATCCTCTGGATATGAAGCCTCAGCTAGATTTTCTCCTGCATGTAGTCTACCCATATATAATATTCATAGGATGGTAAAGATACTATATATTAAAAAAAGAACATCATCCTAAAATGTATATTCTCCAGGCTTGATCATAAGTTGCAGAAGAGCAGAAATTGTCTGTTTTTCTTCTAAAAAGGCTGTCCCTTGAACCAAGTGGCCATGCATCAGAAGAAGATGTTCCTGTAAAATGTCACTGGATGATCCATGAAAAGAAAACAGTAATCAATTATAGAGATTTCAAAATATGCTATTTAATCAAGACATATTGTAGTATGTTAAAACACATTTCAATTCTACTGAAAGAGCAATAATTTATCCTTAAGTTATGGAACACTGGACAAAGTGAACAAATATAAATAGCAATGTGTTATATTGTAACAACAGTATTATGTCAGTTTAACTGTCAAATAAGGCGAAAAAAGGGAAAATTTGTATGTTTATTAAAAGATACACTAAAACAGTTTTTGAGGCGGTAAATTCACTGGAAATCATTTAATTGTACACTTAAAATGGAGTGTTGGTTGTATGTAGATACAGTTGGAGCACTATGTATGTACTCTCTGGACTACTTTGACAGAGTAGGTTTTTGAATGTCACAAGATAAGTCAACTTGAGTGGTAATATATTTTGGGAAATCAGCTCACTACAAATTGTGACTGTAAACATTGTACTGTAAATG
>CAUYRT010073364.1:0-19201 GCA_963574885.1 Lepilemur ruficaudatus
AAAAAAATCTTAAGTTGAAACAAGTAAAGGGAAATGACAATAAAGATAAAATCCTTTAACTTAGAAAGCAAATTAAAATGACAAATTAAGAATAACTATTAGGATGCTAAGTCATTCTCAAAAAATGATTTCCCCTAATAAATCAGATTAAATCACTCATCAGAGGGAAAACACATACTGTCTTAGAGAAAGTTTTAGTAAAACCTTCTGCTCATGGGAGCAGAAACTTGGCTGAAAAGTTCGGAAAGCAATGTAGTATAAGTTCATGCGAGTGCTCAACTGATAGGTTTACAGAGAGCACCGGGGTCTCATTGGAAATAACTGCTGAATTGGGTATTGTATCTTCCTTGGGAGCAACTCAAGAATTATCTGCTCCTAAATTGTCACTTCTAAAAGTGAATCATAAAATGGAGGAATTTTGAGTGATTTCTGGGGCAATCTCTAAGACGTATTTCATACTTCACAGTTTCATTCTGATTAATACAGAAAGGGCACATTGCGGGGAGGGCTTCCTCTGGAAACTCCAACAGATTGTATAATACTAATATTTACAGCCTGTATTAGGGAGGGAGGAAGGGAGAAAAGAGGGACGAAAGAAATGTTTTTTTCTTTAAAATCGTTTTCAAATTTGGAGCATGATACGAAGCTTTCTCAATCCCAGTCCTGTCTGAGTGTCCATTTCATCACTTTTCTGAGCTCATGCTGGAACTTCCGAGAGCCTCCTCCAGGCTTGCTTACCTTTCACTGAGCCTGGAACTTGAGGTATCTGTGTGAAGCCAAGTTGTGAGTACACCTGAGGCTATTTACAGTTTCAGGTGAGAATCATGTGCTCATCAAGACTAAACTTGGCACTTTTTGCCTGGACTGTATACAGTAACGCATCACTTACCAACAGTGATACCTTCTGAGAAATGCATTAGGCAATTTTGTCATTGTGTGAGCATCATAGCATGTACTTACGCAAACCTAGGTGGCATGACCTGCTACACAACTAGGCTACGTGGTACAGACTATTGCTCCTGGGCTACAAATCTGTACAGTAGGTGACTGCACTAAATACTGTAGGCAGTTTAATACAATGGTAAGTGTTTGTGTAACTAAACATACCTAAACATAGAAAAGGTACGGTAAAAATATGGCATAAAAGATTTATTTAAATGCTACACCTGTATAGGGCACTTACATGAATAGAGCTTGCAGGACTAGAAGTGGCTCTGGGTGAGTCAGTGAGTGAGTAGTGAGTGAATGTGAAGGCCTAGGACATTCCTGCACCCTACTGCAGACTGTAAATACCAGATACTTAGACTACACTAAATTTATTTTAAAAGGTTTTCTTTCTTCAATAATAAATTAACCTTAGCTTACTCCAACTTATTTTATAAACTTTTAAAATTTGTTTAGCTGTTTGACTCTTTTGTAATAACAGCTTAAAACAGCATTATACAGCTATACAAAAATATTTTCTTTCTATTTATCCTTATTCTATGTTTCCTATTTTTTAAGTTTTTAATTTGTTTTTTACATTTTAAACTTTTTTGTTAAAAATTAAGACACATACACACACATTAGCCTAGGCCTAGACAAGGTCAGAATGATTGAGATCACTGTCTTCCACCTCCACATCTTGTCCCACTGGGAGGTCTTCAGGGGCAACAACTGCATGAAGCTGTTATCTCTTATGATAAGGATGCCTTCTTCTGGAATGCCTCCTGAAGGACCTGCCTGGACCTGTTTTATGGTTAACTTCCTTTTTCTGAGGAATACATACTAAGATACCAATAAAAAGTGTAGCATAGTAAATACACAAACCAGTAACATAGTCACTTATTATCATTATCAAGTATTATGTACTGTACATAATTGCACGTGCTATACTTTTACCCTTCTGGCAGCCCAGATGTGTTTATACCAACATCACCACAAACACATGTGTTATGCCTTATGATACAATGTTATGATGGCTACCATGTCACTAGGCAATAGGAATTTTTCAGCTCCATTACAATCTTATGGGACCACTGTCATGTATGTGGTCCATTGATGACATCGTTATCAGCACATGACTGTATTTGATGGTATTTGACTTACAAGGCACATCAAGATTGGAGAGAGGTGGGCTCAGGGGTAGTTCCATTGCTAGGTACTGACTTCAACAAGCACATAGCTTTAGCTTTTGTACACGCCTGGAAGCCAGCCCCCTGTCTAACACATAGTAGATACTCAGTAAGTGCCTGTTGTGCTATGTGGAAATACAAATAACTATAAGGCGGGATATGTTTTCAGTGTCTTCTTCATCCCCTCTTCCAAACACATCCATCCAGTGATATTTCACTCATGCTAGGAGAAATTGCATGAACTCTGAGTGTGTATTTCCTTTACTGCACAACTGCTGTGGCTACACACAAACTGAGAAAGACAGAGATGGCTAAGAGTTTCTGAAATTAAGGCCAAAAGTCCTGCGGTGGTGAGCACAAAAGTCAGGTTTGATCACATTTCCCCTGAAACTAAGTATCTCTCTCTTGCAATATAAATATGTACCTCCCAGTGCAAGAAGACATCAGAAACTGTACTTATTCTGCCAAAGCTTAAGTAATAAAATAAGTAAAAGTAAGACCTGATAAAATTAAATATCAGCTATTGGTAGACTTTAGCCTGCCTAGGGGAAGCATAGAAGACAATGAAGATGTAAAGGTCTAAAAGAAGGAAAGAAGCTCAGTGGAGGTTAAGAACTTCCAAGTATAGCAGGAGAAAGGTTATCAGAGATTTGCATAGAGAACAATTCCTTGATAAGAAAGTGCTTAGGGGCAATCGTAGTCGATTAGAATCTGTTTTCCTAAGATTAGAAGTTGATGTTTTGATTGCAGTATAATTAAAATTATCTATAACACTTTGCAAGTTGAATACAGGAAAACACTAAACACAATTAAGTCACTGGGAGAGAGAAAAGAGAAACTACAGAAAATCAGACCAGAGAAAGTAGAGTTTACCTAGTCCTCTCAATTTACAAATGAGGAAATTGAGTTCTAATACAATTTTAATGATAAGGCAGTTCACTCAGCAAATCAGTATGTGGGGATCAGACTGGTCACCAATGACAGAATTTTCTACCCAAGGCGATGTGAGGTCTAGCAAAGGTATTTTGGACAGGCAGAAATTCCAGCGTCCTTCAAAACACACCATGTTTATACGCATGGTGAAGTAGGTGTTAGGGTACACACAGCATGCAAATATATCTCAAAATCCCATGAAGCAGACCTTAAATGCCATTATGAACATAACATGGGAAAGAAATAGTGTTTCAATTTGTGGCATTCCTTAGGTTTGCTAAGATTGTATGCACTATTGTAGACAAACTTCCTTGGCAAAATAAGGCAATTATCTGAAAAATATATACATTATACAGCTCAAGGGAAAGTTGGCACAAACTATCTAAATACAGTAATTACCTCTATGGTCTACTTTACTGCCAAATGTTCTTTTAAAATCCCTGGAATCATCTGTGGTGTTACTTTGCTGATCTCACATAAAGGAGCATGCGACTTCATAAGGTCAGATCTCTCTCTTTGCCTAAGCAAGGAAAAGAGAAGAAATGTTGCAGCTTGATTCAAAGGTTAACCATTGAAGGCAGGGTCTCCGTTTCCACTGGGGCCTTCTCGCTTGCTATTTCCCGGAATGGCTGCCTTCCAGTGTACCATTCACTGACAGAAGTCAAGATGCCCCTCCCATGGAGGTGGAGGTAAATCCAGAATTTTGAGAGGGACATGAGGGAGAGGAGTGAAGTAGGTGCAAAATGCTGTTGAAATTACTATAATTAATGCTGTGAGCTGAAGCAGGTCCCTTTGTGTGATTATCAGCTCAAGCATGGTTTGTTTTGAGAAGTAATTAAGATACTATTTACTTAGGCTACTGAGTAAAGTTTGTGGCTCTCTTGGCCTCACTGGTTTTTGGTCTTTTCAGTAAATAGATCTATCTCTTTCTTTGCTTCCAAATGAAATAATATTGCAAGTAGGCAACTTATTCCCAACAAAGTTTTTTATTCTAATTCCTTGGCTAAAATGTCATGAACTAACTATAAGGAAAGAAAAAATTCAGCTATGCCGCAGAACTGAACTCATTTTGGGCTGTTAAGTTATTGATGAATCTTGCTAGAACTTTTAAACAGGGAATGGTATAATTCTTTGATATTTAACTTAAATTGATTTCTGACTCCTTTTTCCCAGCTCAGCTATGTTTATGCACTCACATGTCTATTTACTAAAGTCACAAGTGGCTTTCTGGGAAAGTGATATACTACCCTCCCTCCTTTCCCACCCTTAGGAACAGTAAGTATTGGAATCTCCAAGATGGAATCTGCAATTATTATCTGCAATAACCATTAGGGTAAATATCTCCTCTATGTAGATTACCAGGGTAAGTAGGTAAGAACATAAAGAGATAGACGACTACGAAATGTGTCCTATAGTTTAATTCGAAAAGCAAAGCATGGGCACAGAAAAAGTATAAGAATAGAAATAACACAGTTCAAGGTAACCAACCTCAAAGTAAGTGCTACAGGCCACAAAAGTTACAGGTGTTTACAAAACAAGGAAACAGGAAGTCACTGAGGGCTCAAGAGCTGACTTTACTGATTTATCTGGAATCTGGGAAGCCCGGAGTAAAGTCTCCCTGAATTCCTTCAAGTGTTTGTTCTAGCTTCCACAACATTTAATTCCCATCACAAGTGACTCAACTGATCCAGGTCAGGGGAGGGTTAAGGGAGGAGTTCATTTCCAAAGTAGTACACAGATAAGAGGTAATTATTTTTCATTTCTGAATGACACTCAGACTCACAGAATTATTTTTAAAGGCTTTCTCTTTAGTCTGCCTTGGGCAAGAAGGCAGCTGCCTTGATGTTGGTTCTTTTTTCCTGCCATAGTTGTCCCATAGATGGGTCCTCTGTAAGCACTGATGAAAGTCGTGCCAGCTGGGACCTCACTCGGGGCTAGCAGGCGGATAGTCATCCTCCGGAGGTCCCAAGCATGGCCCGACCCTGATGAGTAAAAGGAAGCTTCCTCAAAAGAAATTCAACCGTGTGAAAACATCTAAAAGCAACAGACGTGTGATGTGACACCCTGAAACATTTCCCAAACTGTCGTCACCCAGGTCCTATCTACATGAAGCTATACGTCTGTATAAAAAATTACAATAAATATTTTTTGATCATGAGGTGTTTACAAATATCTGAATGACTGAAATTTTTAGTTTCCACCCAAATGTGGGGTTGGAATTTATAATATATACTCAACTAATGATTAAATTTGACACTTTTGTTGTCTGGCTTCAGTTTGACAGTAAGAATTATTCATTAGGGATGAATACTACACAATCAGATTGAAGATTAAGACATCATTTTTCAAAAAATACAATTTATACATAACATTGATACTGAGGCAGTATGATTTAGTGGGAAGAATCACTGAGTGAAATTAAAGACTAAAATGGAGATTAAAAAAATATTCTGCTTCCTGTCAAAGATTGCTGGGTGGTTCAATCTAAACTATTTCTTTCAAATTGAAAATAACCAAACAAATGTAAGTTCTAAACATGAGGATTATTGGATGTCCATCTCGCCTCCACTAGGTGTATCCTCCAACCTCCTTTGCTTGTTTATTTGTAGAATGTAAAAAATAGTACCATACCTGCTCTGACTGCTTTACAAGATTATTCTAGAAATCAATTTATTAAAAAAGCATGAAAGTGCTTCAAAACTTTTAAAAGCATTTTGCAAATGCTCAAGTTAAAATATAAATAAATAACGTAGCACAATTAGCCATTTAGCTTTAAAACTTAAAAAGAATGTGGTATCATTGAAAATTTATATCTTAATTATAATAATATCTTTCTTTATAGCAAAGAATTAAATAGGGAGGATATTGAGTTTTCCACTTTGTACTCATAAAATCTTTATCTATCCACAAAAACTAAGAAGGTTAATGCATTCCCACAGTCACGGCTGCTACTGGTTTTATAATACAGTCGCACTATATGCTCCTTCCTTTCCTTAGACTCTTGAACATAAGATGACTTTGGTGTATGAAACTCTTTTAAGAAAGTAAAACTAACAGGCATTTTCCTTAAAGGATACCAATCAAAACCTTGAGTGAATTCCATGTATCATGTTGTTAGTCATCTCAATTTTACCTTCTAATAGAGTAAATGTAATCATTTTCTTCCCTGTTCTTAAAATTGCTTTTTCATGTTTGTTCTTATTTTTGAAATATCAGTAAAACTAAAAAGAACACTAATGGCTGGACATGGTGGCTCACACTTGTAATCCTAGCACTCTGGGAGGCCGAGGCAGGCGGATCATTTGAGCCCAGGAGTTCAAGACCAGCCTGAGCAAGAGTAAGACCCAGTATCTACTAAAAATAGAAAGAAATTAATTGGACAACTAAAAATATAGATAAAAAATTAGCCGGGCATGGGGGCGCATGCCTGTAGTCCCAGCTACTCTGGAGGCTGAGGCAGAAGGATTGCTTGAGCCCAGGAGTTTGAGGTTGCTGTGAGGTAGGCTGACGCCACGGCACTCTAGCCCGGGCAACAGAGTGAGACTCTGTCTCAAAAAAAAAAAATAAAAAAATAAAAAAAGAACACTACCAATGGTTATTGAGTGTTTAATAGGTTCCAGACACTGGGCTGAGTCCTTTATATGTTATGTTTATCACATTATTCTATAAGCAGCTTATATACGTACCCCCATTGTACAGTGAGGAAAATGAGGCCAGAGAGGGTAAGCAACTTGCCCAGTATTGCACAACTAGAATTACAATGGGGCAGATCCCAAGTGTATGGTGAATCCATGCCACAATACACTCAGTCTCATGCTCAATGTTTTCAACTCAAGGCAGATAAAGTTTTCTTCATTCAATGAAGGTCATCAATCTTGGTTAGAGGTAGTTGGGCTTCTTCGTTAATCTTCTCAGTTGAATGGGTCACAGAGTTCAAGTACTTCCCAAATATGCCCAATAGTCACTTTACCATGACAGCTGGCCTGTTCTTGCCAAACAATGGGTCTAACCACAGCAGTGAGACTCCACTGGAGTGTGCCCCACGCTCCCACTTCTGCTTCTACTGAGACCCTTGCTCCAGAGCTCTAAGAATATGTCGCTGCCATTAGAGGCATCAAGGTTTTACTTTAGTTCTGTAGTCTTTTGAGATGCTTGACACTGAAACAGAACTAATGCAGAAAACATGTTCCCAGGAGTTAAATATTCTCTTTTTTGCCCTACGCTTTCTGTTTGCAAGTTCTTATGGGTAGCATAAACCAGGTAAGAGTGAAAACATACAGAGGTTGTTGAATGAAAGCAAATCATTCTACCACGAGATGAGCATTTAGAGGGACCCCAACCAAAATAAACCAAATAAACCAAAATAAACAGAGGTCCCATGAAAGGTGAGGGGCTCATTTCATTATTTTCATGTTTGTCCTTCATAGGACAAATAAAACAAGATAAATGTAGCCTCCAAATGGTGAACTGAATATCAGCTGTGGAGAAGAGTCCCCCATTCTGTTGTGCAAAGGAGAGTTCCTATTTACTCTGGTCACAGTTTGTCTGAAACTTGTCAACATTATGTACCTTGGTATAACTTGGGTATTAATAAGCTTTATTTTACCAAGATTTTCAACAGCATGAAAGTGTAGTTCTTTTACCCTTCAATCCACTTGGAGCTAATTTGAGCTATGCAGGGCTTAGTAGCAGGAAGCATGTAAAAATTTCATCCCATATCTTTGACAGCTTCAGAAGTCGGCATGTTTACTTTAAGATATCAAACAATTCTGGAACTTCATAACTGAAGAAGCTAACTGGAAGACTTTGAAAAGTGAGGAAGTCAGAATTTTTCCTCTCTCCTGCCTCCTCCAGATCAAGTCAGAAAGTCTTTATATTAAACTATCAGTCTTTGCCTCCTGAATTTACCCAAGTGGTGCGAGACCCACCTGTCCATAGGGCTAGGAGCCCCGGACAACAGGCACGCAGGCCTGCAGCCTCCCATCTGTGGGCCTCAGCCCCTCCCCAGCTTCTGAAGTAAACAAGCAGCAGGGTGGAGTTGCACATTCCCAGGAGGCAAGGCCACCGGTTAGAGTTTCCAGAAGCAGCCACAGGTCTCTGCCACTTCCCTGCTCTGCCATCTCCAGCCTCAGGGGAAAAGTGTAAAGTGTTCTCTTACCAGACAAACCACATTGACAAATACCAACCGCTCACAGGGCCGTCCAGCCCCAACTGCAGGAGAGCAGCTGGTCCTTTAAAGATCAGAACACCTAAAAACTCTAACAATACCGACAGGCCCCAGCTACCAGGATCTTCTGTTCTAGAAAGTTGTTTCCATGTGGGGAAAGGCCATGTCTGTGTCATATTGGTGTGCAATAATACTAAGAATGACTAGCTAAGATTTATTAAGCACTTTCTATATGTCAGATAACCATCAAGGCAGTTTACATTTTGAATTCATTTAATCTTTATAACAATCCTATTGGGTTAAGAACACTTTCTATCCCCGTTTAACAGAAGAGGAAATTCAGTGTTCAGAAAAGGCTTGGTACACAATAGTCCTGTGAGACGTATTTGCTAATTGAATTAGTAAAAGTCAGAAAGCGCTCAACCATATAAATAATGTCATAAATAGGAGTGAACTTCCAAGATCAACCCACAAAACCTATTTAACACATTCATATCTTCTTTTCATTATTTTAACACTATTTCATTAAACCCTAATTATCATTATGACATTGGTTTTACAGAGAAAGCTGTTCCAAATTCTAGCTTGTGGCACTATTCAACAATTTTTTTTTTTTTTTTATTGAGCAGCTACTTTCTAAAGCAATATTAGCACCAAGGGTGTAAAGGTACATTCCATACCATGTGGGATCTTCTATCCCTGCCCCATCCCAAGAGCAGAGGGGCTCCCGGCTAGGGCTGGAATGACAGTAAGTCCTTTTGGACATCAGTATTCGTTCCGTTTCTACTTCAGATGCTCCTATACCCTTCCAACAGAACCCTGGGGTTCGCTAACCTGCTATACAAATTAAGGAAACATCATCACTTCTCGGATCACATTTTTAAATTAAGTTAATGGACAGAATTTTCTCAAGTCTTCACTTTTGTTTGGCACCTGTTACTGCTTATCTGGTGACAAGTGCTAGCAGATGACAAAATGAATTAACTAGTAGTATTTTAAAATGAACAGAACAATGGAGAAGCAATCAGTCCTGCTTAGCTCAACAGCTTGGAGTTATTTTTTTGGCCTGGGTGCTCACATTTCTGATTTTACAGTACATATATTGATTTAAGTTGTCATATTCTCTGTTTGTAAAATCAAGTCTAGTTTTTGTGGTGAAATAAAAATATACTGGCATTCCACCATGTTCCTCAATGGCATCAACGCCCTCCCCTACCTACATAGCCCTGAGGATTCCCAAGCTGTATGTCTCTTGGCTGGACCCCACATACACACACATCCAGCCCAACCAAGCATACCAGAGGAGTTTTGTCACCCTAGACTGTGAGCTCTCTGAGGGTTCAGGCTGTCTCTTATTTATTTTTTCTCCAGTGGCACCAAGAGTTGGGGATTAATCAATATATCAATTGCATGGTCAGCTTTGTTGAATTTAAATGGATCCCAGCATAAGTTAGTCAGGTAAGCTTTAAACTCGGCTTTCCCTCCCATCCCATTCCCCCACAGAGGGCGGCTGCTTCAAGTCACGTGCTTGAACAGAGCCTGCTTGTGAGCCATTTCTTTCTTAATCTTAACAGCAATAAAATGTTAAAACAAAGAACACCTGGCTTAAAGAACTTTATTTTTTAGTGAGACTGCGCTTGTAGCTCTGACTCAGTGGGACAAAGGCAATATATGTAACCTAAACATTTGCACCCCTGTAATATTCTGAAATTTTAAAAAAAGAGTATGATTGCATGTTGTTAATTCTAAAGATATTTTAAGTCAATTCACTGCCTATTTTTTAGTATTTCCAAATATACATATACTCTCATTACGTAAACCTGTTAGAGTTAAATTTCAACTAGGACACAACCAGCAAATTTTGTAAGTAAACCAACATTCTTCTCTGCTAAATATTTAAGAAAAATACCAACTGAAAAGAAATAAAGCTAGTTTAATTTCTATGTTCCTGTAACTAATTTTCAGTGTTTCTTTTTAGGTTCAACACAAATTCAACCTAATCTTCTGTGTTTATCACTATCCAGCCTATATAAATGTGCAGCAAAATCTTTAAGAAAGATTTGATTATATCCACTGCCCACTAATTTTAAAAAGTCGATTTTAAGCATTTTAGAATGATTTTCAACAAAAGTTGGAAGCAGGATTTTTTGTTTCAGTTAAGCCTTTGTCAGTCAATAAAGAAAGAAGGTCGTTAAATAACAAGAATTCCCCAATTCCTTGAAATTTCTACATAACTGAGGTTTTTATTGCATATGGAAATCTTTTTTTAGGAAGAAGTTTAAAAAAACAGACTAATTATATTCTTGGCAAAGATCTGCTGGGAAATTCCTTTTAAATGGCAATTTCTCTGCCGAATTTAAAGTGTAATTTGATTTACAAAAGTATGATTTTCAAATGGTGGAAATCTGTCTGTTGCATGAAGTACACCCAGCTGGTTTACTTCCTGTGCCTGGAGACCCTGCTGTGCGGCTTCCAAAGGTATATTTGCAGCCAGAGAATAGCTTAGATCCTGGGAAAATCTGCCTCAATAACATTTTTTGGAGAAAGAGGCGAGATATTTTTTTCTCCCTGCATTTGGATTCGGCCAATATCTCATTTTAAACTGCCAGTGCTCAAAAGCACTACGACACAGGAAGGGGAAGGGGGCGTGCCGTCAGCAAACCGAAACAAACGCCAGTCTGCTGGGATGCCGGGCTTCCTGCCACGCCAGCCCATCCCGGTACGGGCACCCTCGTGTCATGGTGTCCCTAGACTGGCAGGGCTGAACAGCTACAGCTGACTGCTGCAAGCTCTGGGAGCCACAGATTGTGTTTGTTGATAAGTAAACGCGTTATTGCTTATCAGATGCGCAATCTTTTTCAATGTGCAGAATATTCCCTTATGGCGCGCAAAAGTCTGTGTTGGAAATATCCCAGAACAGCTTTGAGCAGGAATTCCCAGTAAGCAGATTCCCTCATTATTATACCCAATTATCCATTCGCGTCTCTCTTTGACATTGCTTGCTATTGAGTCCTTGATGATGATTGCATTGTTTTATTTCTTGCTACAACAAATGGAAAAATCTGTGGATCTTGGCTTAAGACAAAATCCCAGGTTCAAAGATGGAACTCAGAAGGTTTTTGCTCTAACTCAGTGCTTCTCAAGCTAGCATGCATAAGAATCACCAGGAAGGCTTGTTAAAACACAGGGTGCTGAGCCCCACCTCTAGAGCTTCTGGTCTGGTTTGGGGTCCCAGAATTTGCATTTCTAACAAGTCTCCAGGTAATATTATTTATGTTGCTGGTCTGGAGAAATACTGTTTTAAACAAATCAGGTGTGCACAGATAAAGAAGCTGTTTTTAATGCATCAACCCAGCCATTCTTAGAAGAGGAGAAAGAGGATAGACTGTTCCTTCTTCAGGAAAGCACAGGGAACGACAGCTCACACAGCTCCAGGTGAGACAAGAACCTAGTGGAAGGAGAGCAGCCCTGGAGGAACGGAGTGCGCCTTGTCTCAGCAGTTCTGCCACTGGGCTACGGTGTAGTGGGTAACTCACAGGCTGGAAAAGAGAGCCCTGGAACCTTCTTTTAATGGTTCCTGTGAAGAGTAAGAAGCTGGTTTCCCAAGGACAACTTATGGAGCAATTTTTCCAAATTATATTACTATAAGGCAACCATGATCTCACATTTTACACATTGGCACATAAATTCAAATTTCTGGACCAGAACTAAATTATATATATATATATATATATATATATATAATCTTGCTCATATCTTCAGTCCTAATGGATTCTAACTAATTTAGGAGACAGTGTGTTAGGCAGTAGGTCTTAATAAAGGCTGATTTAATTGAACTGGTTCAGTTGTCTTCGATGCTCTCAAAAGCAAATTTCTCAGAATTTGGGTCTCACACACACCTTCCAGTGTTTACTTTTTCTGCTTAGTACAAAGACAAGTTGGCTCTGCTTTGGAATTACGAACAGCATTTTTTCAATCTCACCAACTATTGAATTGAATGAACCTCAGTGTCTGTTTGGTGACCAAGAATATCCAGAGATGGGCAGGTTTCTGTGGCGGGCTTGTGGTAGGCAGCCTCTAAGATGGTCCCCAGTGGTCCCTCCTGGTATTCGATGCTGTGTCATCCCTCCCCCTCAGTGTGGGCTGGACCTAGTGGCTTGCTTCTAATGGACAGAATATGGCAGAAGTAATGGGATGCCACTTCTGAGATCGGGTTGTAAAATGTCTGTCACATCTGCCTTGGGGACTCTCCCTTGCTCTCTCTGGGATCACTTGCTCTGGGGTAAGGCAGCTGTCCTTTGTGAGGCAGTTCTATTGAGAGGGCCACGTTGGTGAACTTGGAAGCAAATCACTTAAAGCCTCCTAGCGCCCACAGAAGTGAACTTGACAGGAGCTCCTCCAACCAGCTGAGCCTGGAGATGACTGCAGCCCTGGCCAATGCTTCACTTGTAGCCTTGTGAGAGTCCCTGGGCCAGAATCACCTAGAGAAGCCATTCCTGGAATCCTGACACAGAAATTTCAGATAATAAATGTTTATTGTTTTAAGCCTCTGAGTTTTTAGGGGTGATTATTTATATAGCAGTAGATAACTAATACAGGGCTAGAATTTGTGGTCAGACTAACGGTTGTATATTTTCTGCTAAAATCCATAAAAACCCAATTTCTATAGTAATTCATCTGAAAATAATAGCTAGAGTCCTTTCTGATAGAATTAATAGTTAAGTGAGGTCACGATTAGTCTCATATGCAAATGTAATCACCATAAGAAGAGTTAGGATTTTAAGGATGGCCTGGATATGCCTGGAATTCTCTCCTGGTAATTCTAAAATAATTGTGGAAGAAGAACTTTTCTACAGCTAACCTAGGGTCCAGAGAAAACAACAACTACTCAAATAAAGGTTGTCTGGCTCCTCATGCTGCTGTCTAAAAGATAGCTCGGCAACAGAGTTCTCAACCCAGCAGGGAACTAATACTTCCCTGGGGATCAATTTCCCTGAAACACCACATAAGCCTCACCCGCGCACGCGTGCGCACTCACATTCAGACAGAGGCGCTCTTTCCTCTCTCACACACGCTCATGCCACACACACACACTCACACCCAACATGAAACCAGAAACAAACAAAAAAAAACCTGCTGTCAACTTCTAGGGCCTGAGATTATCCAGGACTTGGTCCCTGGGAATCCTCCTCTGTTCCCCAACAGCCTCTCTAAATTAGCAGCCACTTTCTCAGGCAGAAGATCTAATTCTTTGCTATAGACATTGAGAAAAGGCTAACTCCAGGCTTGGAGCTCACCACAGTTTTGCACCCAGCAATGTCACCACCAAATAATACTAAAGCTTCAAAAGCAAACATCCTTTTTTATTTGGTGCTCTTCCCAGAGAGGGCAGCTTTCGCAGACTGTCAGTTCTTCATGCCTCTAAATTTTCATATTCTCACTTTGGGGCCTGCTAGAATAGTTCACCCTAAAAATGAGTCCAGACAAAATCATGATGGAAATGGAAGTAAGCTGCAAGGACATAGCTTTGGAGCCAGACTGAGCTATGGTGAAGATTAAATAATAAAATGTGTTAAGTGCCAATGGCCAAGGTACCAGACACCAAAAACGTGCTAAGCCAATGTTGGTTACGTTACCGTTCTCGTCACGGAGACCGCCTCCCTCCCCTCCCCCTTGCCTCCTCCAGCCACCACCACCCTGGTTCCAGCCCTCTTGCTCTTTATTTTCTACACTCAGAAAAATCTGCTGTCACATTCTCTGGCCAAATTCAAGTGATTGAATAACGACTGAAAGTATGCTTTCCCCAAAGACATTTATGCATTAACAGATATTAATGAGACGTGTTCTCCCAGACACCAGGAGCCATTTGAGTGTCCCGATTCCATCTGTAAGCACTAGAGTCAGACCGTCTCTACTCAAATTCCACCCCTTCCACTTACTACTGTGTGACTGGGGCAAAGGACTTAGCACCTCTACATTTCCTCAGCTGTAAAATAAAAACATCCTCTCAGCATTGTAGTAAAGATAAAATGAAAAAATCTAGGTGATATTCTTAAAAAAGCTCTAGACACAGGAATGCAAGCTTTGTGAACACAGCAGCTGTCTGCCAGGTTCATGGCCAGGTCTAATAACCTGGACCAGAGCCCAGTGTGAACGAATGAATGAGCACATAACATGCACATAGAAGCTAAGACATTTATTATACTTTTAAATACAAAGATATACAAATAAGAAAACAGATTATCCACTTGTATTTTTTAATAAAAATACTCATGGGAACACCTAACTATATATGTAAAGCAAATATTAGCAGAACTAAAGGAAGAAATACATAGCATTATAGTTATAGTAGGAAACTTTATCCCACTTTCAACAATGGATAGATGATACAGACAGAAAATCAGTCAAGCAGACTGGAACAACACTATAGACCAAATGGACCTAACAGACATACATAGAACATTTCATCCAATAGCAAGAGAATATACATCCTTTTTAAGTGCACACAGAGAAGATTCTCCAGCATAGATCATGTTAGGCCTCAAAACAATGTTGACAAATTTAAGAAGATTGGAATCATATCATGTATTTTTTCTAAGCGCAATGGTATGAAACCAGAAATCAAGAACAGAAGGAAAATTGGAAAATTCACAAATTTGTGGAAATTAAGCAACACACTCCTTAACAATCAATGGATCAAAGAAGAAATCAAAAGGGAAAGTAAGAAATACCTTGAGACAAATCCAAACGGAAACACATCCTGCCAAAATTTATGGGATTCAGCAAAAGCAGTTCTAAGATGGCATTTTATGGCAATAAAGGTTTACATTAAGAAAAAAGAAAGATTTCAAATAAATAACCTAACTTGACAGCTCAAGGAACTAGAAAAAGAAGAACAAACTAAGCCCAAAGTTAGCAGAAGGAAGAAATAATGAAGATCAGAACAGACAGAACAAAATAGAGAGCTCAGAAATAAATCCAAGCATTTATGGCCAATTGATCTCTGACAAAGGTGCCAAGAACTCACAATAGGGAAAGAGTAGTCCCTTCAATAAACAGTGCTGGGAAAACTATGTACACATGGAGAACAATGAAATTGAACTCTTATATCACGCCATATACAAAAATCAACTCAAAATGGATTAAAGACTTAAACGTCAGACCTGACACTGTGACACTACCAGATGGAAGCATATGGGAAAAGCTTCTTGACAGTGGTGTGGGCAATGACTTTTTTGGATACAGCCCCCAAAACAAAGGCAACAAAGAAAAAATAGACAAATGGGATTGCATCAAACTAAAAGCATCTGTACAGCAAAGGAAACATCAACAGAGTGAAGAGACAACCTATGGAATGGGAGAAAATATTTGCAAATAAACTGGAACAGCCATTATAGAAAACAGTATGGAGGTTCCTCAAAAATTTTAAAATAGCATTGCCCTATGATCCAACAATCCCACTTCTGGGTCTGTACCCAAAGGAAATGAAATCGTTATCTTGAAGAGATATCTGCACACTCCCATGTTCATTGCAGCATTACCCACAATAGCCAAGATATGGAATCAACCCAAGTGTTCATCAGTGGATGACTGAATAAAGAAAATGTGTGTGTGTGTTTGTGTGTGAGTGTGTGCATAAAATGGAATATTATTCTTCTTTAAAAGAACAAGGAAATCCTGTCATTTGTGACAATATGGATGAACCTGAAAGACATTATGGTAAGTGAAATAAGCCAGGCACAGAAAGATAAATACTACATGATCTCACATACATGTGAAATCTGAAAAAGTCAAACTCATGGAAGCAGATAGTAGAACAGTAATTGCCATGGGCTGGGAGGTGGGGGAAATGAAGAGATGTTGGTCAAAGAGACGTTTCATTTACACAGGATGAATAAGCTCTGAAGAGCTAATGTTCAGCATGGTGGCTGTAGTTGATAATACTGTATTACATACTTAAGATTTGCTAAGAGTGTACATATTGAATGTTTTCAGCACACATACAAAAAATTATGTGAGTTCATAGATATGTCAATTAGGCGATCATTTCACAATGTATATGTATATCAAAACATCACATTGCATATCGTAAATATATAGTTTTTATTTGTCGATTATACCTCAATAAAGCTGGAAAAAACCCTCATGCATAAAATTTAAAATTTCAACTTATTATACTTGAATTTTAAGTTTATTTAATGAGTTCAACCTAAGGAAACTGACAAAATGAGAAGTAAAAGCCAGCTCTTCCATTTTTGCTTGACCTTTTCTCCCAAAGGAAGTCACTATAACATGTTTATCACGTTTCCTGCCAAAGAAATAAAAAAACTTTATGGATATATTATAAACAATCATTGCGATGTAAAGACAAAGAATTTAAGCCCTAACGTAAAATTTCAGGGGGAGCATTTGGGAGGGGAAAATTTTAGGGCCATGGCCCCTGAGATCAGATTATCTCTACCAGCTGGTGCAAACAAGTGGCACCCTGGTGGCACTTGGAGTTACCTGTTGATGCCCAAGGTATGTCTCTTTTTTTCTGACCAGGAAGACACTAGGACCAAGATGGTATCATTTTACATGTCATTCCTTCCTCTCGAATTGCAGTGTTGAGGCTCCACGTGGCATTCAGAGTGCACCACAGCAACTGATTAGCAATGTCTGTCATGGGTATAAGAATGGTGTAAAACTCCTGACACTGCACCAGAGTCTCTTTCCTACAATAATTAAGAAAATCATTTTATTCCTGATTTACTTGGGGAATCTTTGCAATACACTTAGAATGCCTCTGCAGTTCATTGCCCTTGTAATCATCAAATACAACTTGATTCAGTTGCAAGTAAAGAGACATAAGGGAAACAAGACAATTTGTGGTTCACATGACTCAGAAGTCCAGGGAAAACTCATGGCTGGATCCATGTTCTCTGATAGTTTATTAGGAATGTGCCTCCAGCCTCAGCTTTGATTGACGTGGGGCTTTATGTTACAGCATGCGCTACAGTCTTATCTTTACGGCAGTAAGACTGTCCTCAACAGTTTTAGACTTATGTCCTGCTGGCTTATTGACCAGCAAAAAGGATGTTTCCTTCCCAATTATACTGCCAAATAGCCTAGAGCAGACAGGCTGGATACCTTGGATCACATGACCTTCCCTGGAGCAATCACTGCAGCCAGGCAGATGAACCACACGGTCTGACCATATCTGAGACATAGGTCCTCCCTTCACACTGGGAAGTGAGATCTGCTCTATTTCGAAAACATGATCTACTCCCCAAAGAATAATCAGGATGTGGTTAACAGAATAAAGAAGAATGTAAACATGGCAGAAAAACAACAGATATATACCCCAGGGTCCTTCCTACTTAACAAGTGAAAAGTGAGCAGTTGGGACATGATGGTCAGCCTAGTCTGCACAGATGCTTCATTGATTGGCTGGCCCAACCTTAGGAGCAAAAAGTCAGGACGATGGGAGCTCAGTAGCACTGGCACCATGGAGTGTTTTGAAAAAAAGTCAACTCCTTTGTTTTAAAAGAGGAAGTTTCTGCCATTCAAGTGCCCAGAAATAGAATACATTTGTCTCTGAGTATATACTGTACTTTGTTTATTAAAGCTTGAAAGAATGAATGCAAAGACACACAAATGTCAATCTTGTATAGGAAAGAAGACAAGTAATTTGATCTAAAAATATATAATAAATGGTTTCAAGTAAAAATACATAATGACAACAGGCATTTATTGAAGGTAAATACATTTATTTAGAGTTATCTGGGAGTGAAGAAGGCTTTGAATTAGACCAGATATTTAATTCTATGCTGCTTTCTGTTTGCTCCAGCTGTAAAATGTTAAATTCCAAACCGCTCAGGGCTCCCCAGGTCAATCTTTCTCTCTGCCTTTTTTCAAGAGACAGGGTTTCTCTATGTTGCCCTGGCTCGAGTGTAGTGGCTATTCACAGACACTATCCCACTACCGATTAGCACAGAAGTTTTGACCTGCTCTGTTTCTAACATGGGCTGGTTCACCCCTCCTTAGGTAACCTGGTGGTCCCCAACTCTCAGGAGGTCACCATATTAATCTGAACTTAGTGCAGACACCTGATAGGCATAGCACACTGTAGCCCAGAACTCCTGGACTCAAACAATACTCCTGCCTCAGCCTCCTGAGTAGCTGGTACAACAGGCATGCACCATTGCTCCTGGCGTCAATCTTAAGTCTAAACTTTTGTCACAAAGTTTAAAGCAGTTGGCAAAACCAAGAGGAGACTATTACCACCCTACTGTAATCTCCACTCTAACTTGGAAAACCATGGCAAACCTCTTGTTTGGCATCATGTTTCATGTGTCAGTACTATAAATTAGAAAAAGTAAGCAGCTAACATCAGAAGAGCTTAGATGGCAGGCTTTATGTAATGAATTATTGGGACCAGAAATAATTTTTTCAATAAAATAGTTGACTTTTAAACAAGATTTTGCTATTTTTAAAGCTTTCTTCTGATAGGAAGATGCCTTTAAATCTGAAGAAGACCATCTTCTCATCTCTCAAGGCCAGGAATAAGGAAGATGGTGGTACCCCCTACAAGTGATTATGAAATAATGATACAAAAATAAAATCTTGAGGTGTCAACTAAGACAGCCTTCCAAATCCAGAATTGGCCTTATTTCAATAATCACTGATGAATAAAGAACATCTCTCATTTTAAAAGAGCTCTTAAGAAAATAGGTAGTTCATAATTTCCTTTTTATTTTTTTTATTTTATTCGAGACAGAGTCTCACTCTGTTGACCAGGCTAGAGTGTCGTGGCATCAGCCTAGCTCACAGCAACCCCAAACTCCTGGGCTCAAGCGATCCTCCTGCCTCAGCCTCCTGAGTAGCTGGGACTATAGGCATGAGCCACATACCCGGCCATAATTTCCTTTCTATTCCAGTATTTAGCAATCGTTTTTCTTAGAGAAGAAAATCTATTTGATATATATGTATCTGTTAATCCTTTACC
>CAUYRT010073365.1:0-46159 GCA_963574885.1 Lepilemur ruficaudatus
CTCACAGCAACCTCAAACTCCTGGGCTCAGGCGATCCTCCTGCCTCAGCCTCCCAAGTAGCTGGGACTACAGGCATGCGACACCATGCCCGGCTAATTTTTTACATATGTATTTTTAGTTGTCCAATTAATTTCTAGTTATAGTAGAGACGGGGTCTTGCTCTTGGCTCAGGCTGGTTTCGAACTCCTGACCTTGAGTGATCCACTTGCCTCGGACTCCCAGAGTGCTAGGATTACAGGCGTCAGCCACTGTGCACTGGCCAGTAGTCTCAAAAATTTTCTACACCTCTTCCCCACAATTATCAAAGTAGAGGAGTCTTTCCAACTTAAGATGTCGTAAACACAAAATAAAGTCAATAATTAGTTTATTCTATTGTTACCTAATATTAAGACTAAATTACTAAATTTTTAAAAAAATTAGCAACCAATGATTGGTTGCTATCTTCTGTTATAGCTTTTGTTCAATCGTATTTAAGAAATTAGGATTTAAACAGTGGCCACACATATGTAACTTGCATTTAGGCAATTTTTTTAGTTTGTTTTAATAAAAAAAAGTGATGAAAATTCTACCTTCCACTAGTTTCTAGTGCCAAACAGCCACAGGGAACTTCAGGGTTGCTTAACCCATTGTGGAAATAGTGCGGAGTGAGCAGCTTGGAGAGTCTCAGACTTCCTGTTCCTACTTCATTCATATTCATCTTTAATCAAATCTTCATCGTGGGTATTAACCAAGTTAAAGAGAACCAAGGCTGGAGCCGTTTCCTCTCCACGTCAAGGTCTCCAGTGGGAACAAGCATCCTGGTAGAGTCACTCACTTGCTCTGACTATGTATTACTTCATTTAACTGAAGTAACAAGTAAGAAAAGAGTTAGGGAAATAAATATTTTGATCTGCTTTATTCACACCAAGGGCTACTGTGTAAAAATGGATACTTTCTTTCGGGTCGTTATTGTCTCCATGCGAGTGCTTGTCAAACACATTTGACCCTGTTAGGTGTTTGAGGGCATCTGCCCTGGACACTAAGGGAACAATGTCCTCTGTTTTCAAGGGCATACATTCAATTACAATCTGGCTCCAAGGAAAATGCCATTTCTTTAAAACTCTTGTTTTCTACACATTAACAGACTTTAAAAGAGAAATTTTAAAGAATGTTTTGAGCAAGAGCTACAGTTTTGGAATACACATTCCTAGGCCACTTTGAAAGAACAGTTATTACCATGCTTGAGTTCTACATTTGGTATTTTTGACAGTCTTGCTGCTGCTCAAAGTGTGTCCCATGGACCAGCTGCATCCACCTACGTGGGCATGGGAACTTGTCAGACCTACTGCATCAGAGTCCGAGGTTTAACAATATCCCCAGGTGATCTGAAGACAGACTAAGGTTGGAAGGGGGCTGTTTTATAGTCTCTCTACATTATTGTCACACCATATTAAGCCACTGTTCTTACCTGTGTTTGAGGTCATTACACTCATCGTAATGTGATGTGATTCTCAATGGTACATGCTATTGACAACGTGATTCTTTGGCACAGTTATCATTGGCCCAGATAGATGGAATTTTAATCGACTCCTCTAGTGTTTATCTTGTGTGACCTGTAACTCCAAGTAAAGCTGACCGCAGAGGTTACCACTTTACCACTACGGGAAGCTGCTATCGGAATGTCCTAGTTAAAGCAAATACTTGGTATTGATAACAGCCTTCGGGGCTTGGGGATGGCTTCTTGGGAGTCATAAACATCCTGATGGCTTGTGCCAAACCTCAAACAAATGAGAGCTTGGCTCCTTGAGTATTGCCACTTCTGGGGACAGTTTTTAGTTTAACCGATCTTGCTAAATAATTCAACCAAAGAAAGGTCTCAGCTCATGTTCTGAAAAATAATTTCAGTGAAAGTATTTCTCTTTTCACAGAAAGAGGACGGAGCGTGTGTCATTGTTGGTATTAACCAATCGAGGTACAAACCATTCTTTGTGGCACCACCACAAAGTATTTGGAGATCTGCCTCCACCCACAAACTGCTTAATGGGAAAAAAGTCACTTGCTGCCAACCCACTGTCTGATTCTGAGTTTTTATGACTGTACTCCTCTGCCCGGTGATCTCGGTGTAAATGTGGCCCCAATTCCCTCTCCGGCGCTTTTGTTTCTCTCGACCGGAGCACATGTGAGGTTAGATCTTCAGGCCCCTGAAACCGACGTGTCTATTTTGATTGAACAATCTACATTCGCCCAGTGACACTCTGCAGATGTTTCTGTTCGGATCTTGGTAGATGTCTGAGCTGGTTCTCTGAGAACTGGAATGGCTTTTTGCCACCCTGGAGTGAATTTTTGCCTTTCTTGCTGACATTTTAAATAGACCGCTGGGTGTGGGCTGCTATTTCATTTCCCAACATGCTCACTGCAATTACTCTAAAATATTACAAATTCTGTTTGTGGAAAGGATGAGGGTTTTAGCTCCAGATCCTAAACCTCTCCAGAGGACAGTGTGAGGCTGAGCAGAGAACAAAAGCACTGGCCCGATGGAGGGGTTGCGGGTGAGTCCTTGGAGGTCTGGGCCGTCTGGTCGATTCCTGTCAGTGCCTGGAGAGCGCCATGCGTTTCCAGGACTCAGTCTCCCTGCTGAGGAGGTCCATGCCACGTGGGCAGAGTTTCCCAGAAAGAGATGGCAGGAGGAACCAGGGGAGGATGACTTTATTTCACAGTAATGCTTTGGCAAAATCTGCATTCACAATGTCTCTTTTTCATTGTGCCACCATGATATTAAGTTGTAGCTCAATTTTACAATGGTTTATTCTTACCTTTTCTTCCCCCAAGTCTGACCGATGGCTGCAAGAAGAATGTGACTGAGAGATGTCCTTGTGAGCACAGGTAACACAGATGACGAACCCCGGTTTACATTCTTCAGGATTTACCAACCCAGGGCCAAGCGACTCCAAGTCTAGGTGTTAGAACTGTTGAATATGATAATCTGTTCTCTTCTAACAACTTGTTTCCATAACGTCTGAATCCATCATAGTGATATTTTTTGACCAAGGAAGGAAAAAGCAAAGGTATAATGTGAAGGTGCAGACATCAATAATTATTGAAAAAACATGTTTCTGAAAAGAGTTGCATCTGTTGCCTTTCAGTTTGCTTCTATCCCAGGATATTGTTACTCCAGGTTAACTGGTTTTGAGGCAAGCTTGCTTTCACTGTGGAAGGGGAGACAATTTGGGTCATATGGTGAAATTTCACCGAGGTTGTAGCCCGGAGCCAAGTGGGTGGGGAATTCTGGAGGAAGACAGAAGTTACTGCAGTACCATCAAAGGGGCTTTCTGGGTAATTAGAAAACATCTATAGATGTGAAAGCAGATGTCAAGGAAAGAAATTGATTTGGTTCCAATTAAAAGACAACTGGCAAAAATGCAAATTCAAACTACACCGAGATACCATTTCTCAACTATGGGATTGGTAAATATGAGAAAGCTTGACAACATACTCTGACAGTGAGGCCGGGGAAGTGTCACTTTGAATATTGCTGGTGGGGCTGCAACATGACACAACACCTATAGAGGGGAATTTGGCAATATCTGGAAAGAGTACGTGGGGATTTACTCTTTGAACCAGCAATACCATTTCAGGCAGACAATCTTAAAGATATTGGCAAAATATTAAAGGATATCTACACTAGATTATTTATTGAAGCATGGTTTATAATCATAGAAGTCTGGAAACAACCCAGATGTCCATCAGTGGGTTGACCGGTTGGATAAATTTTATAATGAAACAACTATAATAAGGAATAAGAAAGATACATTGTCATGAAGAAATCTTATAGATACATTGCTACGATGAGGAAGGGTGTGTTTAGCATTCTACGTAAGAAAGGAGGAGAAATACCAGTAGATATTTACACATGCTTACGTTTTTTTAAAAGAACCTATAGAGTGATAAATCAAATATGTAAAAAAAGTGGCGACAAAGATGGACATTAGCCCTTTCTGAATAGGTCGTGTTATGTACACCTGACTTTGGAACCAGGTGACTGTTTTATGTAACCAAACATTGAGCAACAGAAAGAAAAATCAGACACCATGAAACAAATGATTCAAAATCTGTATCAAGTTGAGGAAAATAATCACACAGGAAAAAAAGTTATTTCATATGACAGGATAGAAATTTACCTGTACAGCCCATGTGAGACACACCCTAAGGGTAGGGCATACAGAAAAACCTTCCACTGCATTCTGCAGTTAGTATTGTTATTTCAAAACAATTATACAGATAAACATATAAGTATATTTTAGGACAGAGAAATAAGTAATTTTGTTAATGACATCAGGAAATAAGATTTTCAGCATAGAGATACAAAATAAAATCAATGAATCAAGAAAAAATCCTATGGTTTTTCATTGGAATTCAAAATATCAATGAACCCAGGATGTATTTTTATCTTTCTAGGAAATATGTATTACCTAGCTTCCTGAGACTGGAAACGTCACAATGTCTATCAGCAGTTAAATGGACAAATACTCTAGTGTACCCACACATTGAAACATTACTCAGTAACAAAAGGAACAAACTTCCAGTCCACACAGTGACATGGATAGACTTCAAAAACATTACACTGAGTGAAAGAAGTCAGGTACAAAAGACCAAATTTTGCATGACTCCATTCACGGGGAGTTCTAGAAGAGGTAAAACTATGACAGAACATGGATAAGTGGTTGCCTGGGGTAAGAGCTGGGAAGGATGGAATGAAGAAGGCACAAGCGAAGTTTCTGGGATGAAGGAAATGTTCTTGTCTTAGTAAGAGTGTGAGTTTCATGAGTGTATGTATTTTTCAAAACTCAAATTTTATGTTTCTACATGCATGTACAAGGAATACGTTCCCATTTTCAATAGCAAAGTAAGGTGACTACAGTTAACTACAATGTATTGCGTATTTCAAAATAGCTAGAAGAGAGGAATTGGAATGTTCCCAACACATAGAAACAATAAATACTCGAGATGATGGACACTGCAAATATTCTGACTTGATCATTACACATTCTATGCATGTAACAAAATAGCATATGTATCCCATAAATATGAACAAATATATGTATCAATGAAAAAAATTTTAAAAACTTTGTTTAAAATGTGTACATTCAGTGGTATGTAACTTATACCTTAATACATTTGATTAAAAGAAAGACAAGAGAAATTGCTGGACAGGGATTGAGCTAGGAGATACCTACACCCATCTGGAGCTCTTGAGACACGCCTAAGACTTTGTCCAGGTCATAGCGGGCAAGTGTGGGAGACGTGAGGCCAAGAGCAACATGCACACCCTGTCTGCCATCAAAGGTCAGGCCTGGCGCGGCCTCTGATTGCTTAAGAATGAGCAATCAGGAAAAAAGTTACACAAAGCAACAAAGGTGCCGTTAAAAATTATTATGCAGAAATAAGGGAAATGGAATGTCGTGTTAAAAACATGTCTCTGGAAAAGATATCCTACTCGAAGTTTTTAAAAATGTGTGAAAACCATCTGTTTGCTGGAACAGGTGGTGAGGAGACAGGGTCCCCCCTAAAACGGGATCGGGGCATTTTATGGGGAGAAGGCACTGCCATTGCATTTTGCAGGTTGAGGCACATACCTGAGCCTGGCCGGGCGGGATTGCAGACAGCTTTGACAACGAATCAAGGACTGTGGCTTTTTATCTTGCAGGCACTTCATTTTCTTTTTTAACTCGGGAGAGTAATGTGATGAGGCTTTTGGCTTCGTTTTTTTCTTTTTTTAACTGGGGAAGATAACCCTGGCTGCGGTGGGAAGGATGGCTTCGTTGAGGGAAGGAGGGAGACAGCAGTGTTGGCAGTCACCTGGGGAGGACGATTTGGTTCTGAATTGAGTGGTGCAGGGACAGAAAGACAAGCTGGACCTGAGAGAAATTTTTGAGCTGATAATGGAAGAAACTATACGCCAACGCGTATATTTATGAAAATAGATGAAATGGGAGGTGAGGGAAGCAGGAAGGAAGAACGAGGAAGGGGTAGGTGAAGGAATGATGAAAACAATGGCTTCTGGCATTGACACTTTTGGCGACTCCATTGACAGAAACTTTTATTAATAGAAATAAAAAGGAGACACAGGTTTGAAGGGAAAATAATGTGTCCTGCTTTAGAAACTTGGGTTTGATTTGCCTGTGGGGTACCGAGGGCTTATAAGCTGGTTGTGTTATGTGAGCCTTTTACTAGTAATTCTGTTTAGGGAGATGTTATTGGACTCCTGCGGAGCCAAGTTGTATTACGATAAGCTGTTTCACAACAGACTTCCGTAGTGCTTGCCAAAAAGTTCACTTTACTCTTCGGCATTTTAAGGATCATCTTGGTGTCACACCACTCCAGAAAGGGACTTAGCTTTTTACATCTCTTAAGTCTTCGGGTTTAAAATCTCCAATTCAACTTCATCATTCCATCACTCACAAAAAGTGTCGAGTGCTTACTCTCTGCAAGACACTGTGTTAAGTGCTGGGGGAAACGTGAGAAGTATAAGAACTATGTCTAGGGGTAGCAATTGGCAATAGGACCCGCAGGGGACACCGCCCAGAAAGAGCAATGCAGGAAGCCCGTCAAGCGTTGAGACCGACAAGCAGGCTAGGAGCTGAGTTTGTGCTTTGCGCCGTTGAAAGATGCCTCAGGATTAAAGGCTCATCTACGTGTGACAGCAGATTCTGCAGCGAGGGCTGAGAATGGCCAGAGCAGCTCTGCGGAGTGCGAGGGTGGTTTGTCGAAGCATTAATTACCTGGACTCGTAGCTGAACGTGCCTAGCTCTCTGCTTGTCTGCTGGATTCGTTCCATCGCTTTGCAGACAGTTCGTGCTTGAGAGCAGCATGGTAGGAACTTGCAGATAAGGTAATTAAGTGACTACTGAGGGACTATCTTTTAGGCTTTATGATACAGGACACCTCTCTTAATTGGGAGGTCCTTATTCGGGAAATCCACTCCTTCAGGATGTGTTCAGAGAACTGATTTAGCCCTAATGATATTTAATGGCAGTGGCTGGAATTTAATGGGCCTGATAATTTCATGTAATTGGGGGGCCTTCAGATGAGTTAATGCTCTTGAGTGGCACTGCGTTTGGGCCTCTGTCTGAGTCAAACATGCGCTTCCTGTCTGCGATTCCCCTTCGCAGCTCCATTAGTGCTGAGAGAGTCTAGAAAGCACACAGGGCTTTAGGCTGCTCTGAGTTTGATTCTCTGTGTCATTCCCAAAATGACGCACCAAGACAAGTGATGTTTCTTAGAGGAGGCACCACCCTGATTAGGCTCAGACATTTCGGTCTAGATTCCTCTTTTTCTTTTAAGTTTAAAACCCACGAGCCAATTTAAGTGACTAATTATTTAAATGATCCCGGCATAGAAATTGGCACATTGTAAGTATGGAATGAACTAATTTTAACTTAACTGCCATGTCTAGATTAGAACATTGTGGCCCAAGGTGCTGTTTTTCTAAATATCACGATACTATTAAGTTGTAAAAATCAAAAGGTCTGCACTGTTTTTATAACACCACTTCTGACACCAATACACGGGATTTTTATTTTTTCCCCAAACTAACCAGTTCTCCAGTTCTTTAGATACAAACTGAGTATCCTACAATTCAATTCAATTCTGACGCTAACTTCCTGGAGTCAAGGCAGATCCCCCAGTTTCAGGGCTTGGTCCTATCACACTTGTCCGCACTTCAGACACCAGTTAGTTGCAAGCCCCAGGTTTGCACCTGTACTTATGACCGTCTGGCTGTACGTTGGGGGTACCTGCAACCTCCTCCTCAAGTTTGATAATTGAAGCTCGCAAAGCTCAGGGAAACACCGTGCTTATGATTACAGGTTTGTTATAAAGAATACAACTCAGGAATAGCCAAATGGAAGCCACGCACAGGGCAAAGCATGGAGGAGGGGGACACAGAGCTTCCATGCCCTCTCTGGGTGCACCACCCTCCCAGCCCCTCAATGAGCTCACCAATCTGCAAGTTCTCTGAAACCCGTAGTCTCTGGGGGTTTATGGATGCTTTATTACTTGAGCATGATTGATTAAGTCATTGGCCATTCGTAATTGACTTAATCCCTGACCTCCCTGGAGATGTGGGAGGAGGGTTGGGGTGAGGTTGAAAGTTTCAAGCCTTTATTTATGCCTTGGTCTTTCTGGCCCTTCATCCTAAAGCTATCTAGGAGCCCCCAGCCATCAGCCACCAGTCATCTTGTCAGTATTCAAAAGGACATTCCTGTTACTCTGCAGATCTCAAGGGTCTTAGAAGCTCTTGTGTGAGGAACTGGGGACTAAGACCAAATATAGCGAAAGAGGCTCCCATCACCCCATCACTCAAGAAAGTGAAAGGGATTTTGGAGCTATTGTGTATTGAATATCTGTGTCTTTTCTCCCCCAGATTCATGTGTTGAAATCTTAATCCCTAATGTGATGGTATTAAGAGTTTAGGCCTTTGGAATATAATTAAGTCATGGGGGTAGAGTCCTCATGAATGCGATTGGTGCCCTTATACAAAGACACACGGGGCAGCTTGCCTTCTCTCTCTCTGCTCTCTGCCGTGTGAGGACACAGCAAGAAGACAGCCCTCTGCAGACCAGGAAGCAGCCCTCATCAAACACCACAACTGCTGGCACCTTGATCTCAGACTGCCCAGCCTCTAGAACCGTGAGAAATAAATGTTTGCTGTTTAAGCTGCCCAGGTTGTAGCAGCCTGAGTGACTAAGACAGGAGCTCTGTACTAGGAACCAGGATGAAGATCAGATATATAATATTATACCACAATATCACAAACAGGTATACATGGATATAAATATTTGCTTTGGGAAATGCCTCACATATGAAAATTAATTCTCCATGTCAATAGGGGAGGTTAGAGGTGACAATAATATCAGACATTCACTGGGTCTCTATGTGCCATCGCTCTGCAAGGAGCTTGGCGTGCACCATCACCTCCACTGCTGGGCAAGATGTGCTTTCCGTAGGGTTTGGTGAAATCTCTGGAATAATGCTGTTAGTGTTTAACAAGTTGCATGGTTTCTTTTTCCTGTAAAGAACTGTAAAACCCCAGTTAAAAAATGGAGCCGCTACCGTGTATCGGGTCTCTGTGATTAGCTCTCAGGTTCTGCAATCTTCCTTCTCCACCCATAATCATCCTGCTCTTTGTGAAGCCAGCTCCTTCTAAGGGCTTACACACAGCCAAACTGTTGCTTCAGAACTTGCTGGGGGAATCTAACTGACCTTCTGAGTCAACAAAGCTCAGTAATTATGCCTGTCAGCAGGTCGCTATTTTACATGGATGAAACATCCATGACCGGGCAACTCTATTGAGGACTGTGCACTGCAGTTAGTTAGTGTTAATGCACTTTCACAGATTAAAGACCCAGATGGAACACTGAATGATACCAGTGTCACTACGAATAACGCTTTGCATGGCTGCTTGTCATCATGTGGTTTTTGGAGTTTCCCATTCGATGATGTCATAAAACCAAAGACGAGCGAGACTGACCTGACAATCTAGACTTTTGCTGGAGGTTAGCAGTGATAACAGTACTTTTACTTTTGCTTTAACTGCATTTTAGATCGTTTTTGCAAACTTTCCATTGGAATTATGTAGTTATTGCTAAATGTGGGTGTGTGCTATTACTGGGTCTCGATGATGATGATGACTTATTGCATGATCGGAAAGTGGGTAACAACCTCTGGATTAACCACAGTATCTGCCCTTGAACTTAAAATCTATTAAGGGAGACAAGGCAAACACACCAATGCCGTTGGTGTAGAAACCAGGAAACTGGTGACTTGCAGGTGGAGGACTTTTATCTGCAAAGCGGCGTGACTTGGGAGGTGCTTGAAAGCACCCACCCTGTGCAGTGCACATGGCTCTGTGGTCATTAGTAATCTGATAGCTGATGTTAGCACTTTAGGTCAAAATGTTCTTTTTGAATTAATGAGATAATCATACTTATTGGTTCCCCAAAAGTGGATCACAGGCCAGGCACATTTTTAGTGGTAAGACAGGGTTCAAGAAAAAGCCTTTATGGTGAGGGTCAGTGTAAACAAGAGTGTGTGTGGGAGTATCTGCAGCCTGGGAATAGGAGGAAAGGAAAAAGTATCAGGGATGCATAAGCCATAAATGATATCTACACCCCTGAGTAATTTCTGCTTAATAGTGGGTTGCTCTGAGGGTTTCACATGAATTCTATCAGGTGGTCCTCAGGACAGTCTAGTGAGATGGGTCCCGTTCTCAGCCCCTGTTTATATACAGAGGAATTGAGGTGCAGAGAGGCTTAGTAATTTGCTCAGGGTCACACTGCTAGCAGATGATAGAATCAGGGCTCACATCTGTAACCCCTGCACTACCCTGACCCTCCAGTGTGAAAACGTGGGGTATTTGAGAGGAAGGAACCCAAAAGGAGGCGTGACAGATGTAGGAGGGTAAAAGTGGGAAAAGGGGATCTTCATGGAGATGAAGCCCATAATGAAGGAAATCAAGAAGGGAATTAAACATCAGCTAAAGAGAAGACACAGGGCTGGAAATGTCACCCAGCAGGGATGCAGGGATGAGATCTGCAGGGCAAGGGACAAGGGTCACTTGAACAAACTCAAGAGAAGGGTGTGGTGAGGGAGAAGGGCTCAGAGGGGTGTGTAGTATGGATGGAAAGAAATGGACCAGAAAGCCTTAATTCAGAGGGAAAGAAAGAGCCACGATTATGTTCAAAAGTGAGGGAAGAGTATGTAAAAACACTCGCAGAGAGAGATTGGACATAAGAAGCTGCCTAGGTAGTTCCGTCCCTGGTGGACAATTCTGACATGCACCTTGGACCAGTGTGTGACCTCCCCAGTCGTCTCACCTTTGACTGCTCACCTGTGCAGGTAGAGATTGAACCACGGGGCTCTAAGATCTCTTCCTGTGACAACTTCCTACACATGCTGAAAAATTGTATTATTCTACACTTTTTCCCCACCTTTATTTTGTGATTCCCTTCTAATTCCCATTGACTTCATGAAAACAGAACTACATACAATGTCATGATAAAGCCATTGTAGAGCTTTTAAGCTTCTAACATTTCAAAATATAACATAATACATTAGATTATAAGCATTAAAAAAATTTTGTAGAGACAAGTTCTCACTATGTCGCCCAGGCTGGTCTTGACCTCCTGGCCTCAAGTGATCCTCCTGCCTTGGCCTCCCAAAGTGCTGGGATTATAGTCATGAGCTACTGCGCCCAGCCTAAAACATGATATTAAGTGACACTGAAAGGAAAATAGTATTTTCTTCCTGTGACATCCTCAGGGGCACCGTTTAGCACTGTCTGTGTAGTCTAATGGTTTTGAGGTCTTCAGTGGGGGTGCAGGTGGTGCTGTAAATTGGAACCACCACTGAAGCCTTAACTTATCTATTTTATTGCTTGGTCTTTGACTGTAGGGTAGGATTTGAGCTCCTCTACCTCTGCTGTCTAGAATGGAAAAGAAGTGCAGTCCACCTAGTTAAGAGAGCTAAGCGTATATTATTTAAGCATTGTGCATATATGGCCTGGGCACTTCTGCAGGAATTAAGTTTGTTGGGGTTTCAGGTATAGTCTGACGAGCGCCGAGGGCCATGCATTTCCCACTGGCCATTAACACCCAGTGAGTCTTTACTATTATAAACAGCAAACAAATGCGTGGAATTATGCAAGAAGGAGGGTGCAATTTGGGCTCTATATTATATTTTTAATAAGGGAAAAAAGTGATGACATTTTGTAAACCTCTTTAGTATTGTGTGCAGCGTAATTCCCTGCAGAGAAGGGTAGTTTGGTAGCTTTTCTGTGCACATTCTAGACACACACACATCTCAAAACCATCTGTGCTGTGCATCTCCAAGGCATCCTGAGCCCCAGAGCACAGATGTTTCTGGCCTCTGCTTCTACTTCTAGGAAGCTGCTGTGATGGTGGGTTGATGGTGGATTCTGGACTGGCTGGCCTTGGAAGACACTCATTCCAATGAATGTGGATGCTTGTTCATGCACTGACTGGGAATTGGGACTGCCTTTGGGGGAATTCCAGAAGTTTTTTGGCTAACCATGGGCCTCTTGGCCATCATCAAAGGGACCAAAAAGGGTCTAAACTTTCAGGGTAATCCCAACATGGCGTGGGTCTTTGGAAGGTTATTCAAATCAGAGGCAACCCCCTAATCTTAGAGCTCTTGTTACTGCCTCAGACTGAAACCAGCATCTGCTCTTCTGTTCCAGGCAGTGACACTCCTCTGTCTCCTACCAGTGATTGCGTGTTACAATATCAAATTTAGAAAACAAAACACAAACATAAAGAATCAGAGATAGCAAGTCTCTCTTCACATATCCACAAATACTCCTGTCCTTTGAAAACTCTGCTTTTTGGTCACTGACCATGACAAAGACATGTGCAAGGTACTGGAAAGACACAAGGGCAAATATGCAACCCAGCAGTACCTGGAATAGTCACCGCACATCGTAGAACACAGGAATTTTATGAAAGGAAATAGCAAATCAAATTCCACCTGTGTTCATGGCAATGCTGCTAATAATTAGCCCAAGCTGGACAGGATGAAAATACTGAACAACAGGGACATGAGGGGTGGTTAAATGATTCACAGAGTTGACCGTCCTTGAAGTGGCAATGCAAGGACTTGGGAGGGTGTCACTCTCCAGCTATGCCTCATGGCTGGTGCCATTTATGGCCTAAACTGGTGTCTGCTATTTGGGGACTATTGCAGTGTTTGAAAATATTCTGAGCAGTATTGGAGAGCATAAATCAATTATTACATAATTATAACCAGGCATAGTCGTTTAGTAAGCGGGGGTGTGTGAGGTTCTTGTGGAGTAAACTTAAAGGAGGTCAGGGAGATTTGTTGAGCAAAAATCAACTAAACAGAAAAGAAATTTACAAAGTGAAGGGTGAGAGGGTTTATAAATTGACCAATCTGTTACCGTAAGCTGGTCCCTCATGGTTGGTATCAGAAATTATAGGGAAGAAGGCACAAAGCCCTCATGCTAGGGCAAGGGGAGGAGACTCCTGGGTCCTTGTCACCTTCTGACACAGAGGACCTGGATGAGGTCTGGTTCTCTCTGGGGGTCTGGTGATGGTTGGCAGCTGGAAACTGTCCAAGAAGGGCTTAGCCCTTAAATCTCCTGCCCGTTCACCCCTTGAATTATCTACAGACACAAGCATCTGAGAATTACGCCATCTTCAGAGGCCTCCTGTACTGCATGTTGCTCAACTTGCTTGACTTCAGGTAGATTCAGCAGGAAACTAGTAATTATTCCTTGACTATTCTGCAGGGCTATTCTGCAGGAATTATGGAGACTGTGTTGCAACATAAAAACGCTTAGGTGATGGAGATAAGCAAATATATTAGAATGTAAAAATACATGTCAGCTATGTGTTTGGTGATCATAACCATATAAAATATGTGCATGTGTTAACTGGGAGTAGAAAGCAAATCTGTGGAGCAGTGGGGTGAAGGGTGTTCCCTTTCCTTTTTTCCCCCAAAGTTTTATTTTATAATCTTATATCACTTTTCCTAAATATGAAAAAGAAAGCAAGCTTCTGTTTCTCAACAAGCTTTTTAGTTAGGTCAGTGCTTTTCAATACATATATTTAACTGAATCTCCCCCATCCCGCACCATGAAATTGTCATGCTACAGATATCCTGTGCCAGTTTATGTAGTATATGCATATCTGCAGTTTAGACGCAAAATGAGTAGTATGTTCTTGCTCCCTCCCACCAAAAACCATGTTCATCCTTTTGAGAATCTAGAATTCAGGGTCCAGACAGACATCTGGGACAAGGGCACACATGACAGAGTAGGGGGCTGCACAGTAGGAAACCTCACACGAGTGGAGAAATAAGAAAGGAACACATTTATTGGGTCAAGTTTGAACTTTCAACCTTCAGTTCAAAGTTCGAATCTAGAACCTGCTGAGAAATATCAGTGCATCCAATGCACATTTGGTGCCAGAAGAAATCCCTTCAGTAAAACCGAAAAGAAATTCATTTTCAATTATACACTGGCAAAAAACTACTGATGTGGTGCATTCTATACCCCTTTACCATGCCATGATCTGTGACTGTCATGGCTGCACATTGGGCTACGGACACGGCCTTCATGCTTTGACATCTAACAAGAGACACTCCACCCAACCATAATTATTGACTTCTAATGTCCCACTGCAGTATACCCAGACTAATTATACTGTGCGCTTGTGGAGTCTTTCATCCTTTCATTTTTAGCCAGTTTGAAAATGAGGCCCCCAGGGTGTGAGGCTATCCACAGAAGAGGAGAAAATATTAATCTTTCTGACTCTTCAAACATTAGTTTCCGTTTCTTCAGAGGAGGATTTTTGGCTTTGCCTTCTTGTCGATGTTCTCTTTTCTACTTGAGGACTGACGAGGTGCAATGGGAGTACTGAACACATTTTGCAAGTCTTGTCTTATACGTGTTGACAGAATTTAACGAATTTATTAGATGGAACCAACTCTTGTCAGGAAGAAAATCTAATTGGGTGGCAATAGAATAGAACAGACACAAATCTGAATAATGAATGCACTGTATTTTTTTTTTAAGCAATAAGAACCCCAAGATATTTCTGCAACACAGTGCTTCGTTTGATTTTCCTTATACATTCTAGTGTTTTCGGAAGTTTTTTAAGAGGCTATCTTCTGCTCCTAAAACATTTACTGAACATAATTTCCCTTTTGCCAATCTAATGGCACCAAATCTAATTCCCCCAAGTTTACCTGGGGAGAACATGTATTGAAAATTGAAACATAATTTTTAACACTTCAACTAAATTGATCATAGAATTTACTATTCAGATTTAATTTCTAGTATCAATTGCATTTCAAAGCTGAGTTTGCCTATTTTATACAAGTTGTAGGATATAGAGGAAAGGAAATTAGTCACGTCCAAGCCAATGGGGAATATCTGAAATAGAGAAAGAAGAAACCAGCATGAACAAAAGTATCTTTCCTTGGAGCCTGGCCAGGATTAAATATGCAAGTCCCTCTATAAAATAAAAAAATAGATTTGGTCTTTTGGCAATGGAGTGAGGTGCCCGAACTTAAGCTGGAACAACCTCCATGTACATGACTCATAGCACAGCTTTGGAAGTTCCCCGTCCACCCCAGGTGAGTAGAGACTATATTAATCAAATCCATGCATGGAGCAAAGGTAGCATTTCAGTCAGGGATTATATTGCTGCTTTCATTAACGTATCCATAATTTGCTTTAAAAGTTTTTATTTTTTTGTATTTTCACGAATCAAGGTGACAATTCAGTAAAATTAATGATGGCTTAGAACAGTGTGCCCCAACCTTTTTGGCACCAGGAACGAGTTTCATGGAAGACAATTTTTCCACAGGTCGGGGGAGCAGAGCTCAGATGGTGGGCCAGTTCCTAACAGGCCAAGACCAGTACTGGGCTGCTGCCTGGGGGTGGAGGACCACAGGCTTAGAGGATCAGGGTGTGTATGGATTGGTATTAAGTACTAATTTTGGAGAAATCTACCAAGAGATAACTAGATGGGATCTTGGTGACTATCTTGCAGGAGAACTAGCCAGATTATGGCCCTGGTTATGGTAGGTAAAGACCCTTCAGACTTCTAGGGGTGGCTATGAAGAGAAGTATGCTTAGAATGATAGAGGTCTGATAGATGTCCTAAATGCATGTATGTGGCATTATTTTTGGTGAATTCATAATATACTGAGAAAAATGTCCAGAGTCCCCAGACTGTCTTCTGGTGAGATAAGAAGTTTTACCAAATTGCATTAAAAATTCACAAGAATGCATAGCAATGAAAAAATCATTTATTTAATAGCAAGAATGATGCTGAATTTTTCGTATGCTGTCTTAAGTCAGATAGCTCGATACAATCAAGCCTAACACTAGGGGGAAAGGTACTGATTTAAAGACCTCATAATTTCACACCAGATGGGAGCTCTTGAGGTGCTGTGGAAAGGTCACACACCACATTTTATATTTCCGCCAGCTGTGAGCTCTTTTAATTCAGATGCTGTGTTTACTCACCTTCAGAATTGGACACACTATTTCATTCAATGCATGCTGTAAAATTGAGTGATCGAATTCCAGCATAAAACTTTGCATTTATCTTGTCATTCTAAACTTTCACAATCTCGATTCTTCTACCTCGCTGTCTATCTTAATTTTTTGTTGCCTGAAAATGTGATTAGCCTGTGTTTGCATCTTCATCTGAGTTAATAGTTATTGATATTTAAATAAACAAGGCTATATTTATAAAATTCTGATAAATGCTACTGACTTTTCCTTGATAGGCTACAAAATACAAACAATGAAACAGAAAATAGTAGAGAGAAACCATTCATATATTTGTTCACCAAACAGGTATTTGTTGAGGGCCAGGTACTGTGGGCAAAAACAGATGTGACCCTACCCTTGTGAAATCTAACAAGGGAGACAAACATAAATCAAAGGACAGAGCATGTAAGTAAATTTAGAATCACAATTGTAATGGGTGTAGCCAAAGGGAGGTGCCTGGTATAGTAGGGGACATGGACCATGTCAGGAGGCTAAGGAAGACTCTCCCAAAGAAATAGTGATTAAACCAGGTTCTAAGAAGGAGAAAGCCTTCATAAGTCATAAGGGTTGTTGGGGATGTAGTCAAAGGTAGCATAGCACAGGAGGAGAGTTCCAAAGAGAGAAGTAAAAAGAGCAAGACTCTCTAGGCTCTTTTAGAGCACTGTAAGGATTTGGGTTTTTATCCTAAGAACAATGGGAGACCAGTGTTTTAAGGACATAAAGGGATCAGACTTGCATATACAAAGGCTGTGCTGTCCACTTGGAGAGCTTGGATTGGAGGAAGCTAAGGTGGATGTTGGGTGCCATTGGGAAGCAGCTTGGGTTAGGGCAGAGGAAGTTGAGAGACAGAGAGATGTTTCTGAATTCTTTGTTGGGATAGAAATTCAGAATAAGGTGTTAGAAACAGGTTCTCCTCTTTCATATTTTGACTTAGGCTGGCACATTCTAAAATTCATCAGTTTAAGGTCTGAAAATGTAGACACTGTAACGCTATAAAAGGAGCCAACTAAGAGATATAATACTAAGGTTCCTGGCCCAGCTCAGTTGCTTTTTACCTATGTTACCTTGGATGAGTCACTTCATCTCCCTGGACCTCAGTTTCCTCATTCATTCAATTCCTTTCCCAGGTTCCTTGCAAACCTGGTACCCTCAGATGGATTTCATGGTCTCTTTTTGCACTTTTTCAAATTATTCAGATATTCTGATTTCCTTTCAGACACTCTTTATTTCATGCCAGGAACTAAGTATTGGGGCAGTTTTCAACTTTTGGCTTTTAAAATGTAACAACTTTTCCTGAAGAAGTGGTAAAAACAGGACACAAGTATCAATTTGGGTCTTACCCTAAGTGCCATGGGAACTTCAACTTCACTAGACACAGGACAGAGTTGCATTGGGAGGAAATTTAAAACAAAGACCCATTATATACTTATATACAGAAAAGGACTTATATGCTAATGTTCACGGGGCACTATTTATAAATATGGAAAACTAGATCAATTGTGGAATGTATAAATAAATTGTGACATAATCCATATGATGGAATACTACACAAAAATGAGAAAGGACAAATTACTGTTACAAGCAGCATTGCTGATGAAGCTCAAAAACAATGTTGTACAAGAGAAGGCTAACACAAAGGGTGCATTCCAGACGATTCCATTTGTATGAAGTTCAAAGACTAGAGGCACCTATGTGTGGAGATCAATCAGGGTACTGGTTACATTCAGGGTAGAGCAGTAGTGCTGGGAAGGCTAGCATCCCCCCAACAAAGGGGGCCTTCTGGGGCACCAGAATGTACCATTTTCTAATCTGGCATGGAGTTACGTGAATATGTCCATTTTCAGAAAATCCACTGAGCCATAAACTTATGAATTTTGCATTGTTCTGTATGTGCATTTACTTCAATAAAAACATTTTCTTAAAAAATTGGAAGTGGAGAATTCAGTTCTCCCCAATGCCTAGCCAGAGCAAGAGTTCTGTCAATCGAGAATATACTCAGCAATGCAGCATGCACAGTTGTCTGTGTGTCAGACACTTCGTTCGTGGAAGTCTTGTGTCATTTCTTTGCATTGTGCTATTCCAAGCATTTGCCATCTTTCTACATTGGTAATACACAGGAATGTCCTTACTTGCTTCAAGTGAATATTCACTGGTATATCAACACTTTGCCCTAAATAAAAAGAAACATATTGTGTAAAACTGGAAGCCTATTTACCCAAATCATTGCACCTACAAATCGCATTGCAATCAAAGCAAACAGGTTGAAGAGATGCTGTCAGACCTGCAGCTGTCTCCCAGCTGAGATGCTTGAGAGAACTTTCTGTATGTTGCGTTATCACTCTGGGTTTCCCTTAAGTTATTTCATCGTCCATGGTTGTGCAAACAGCAAAGTGTTGCCGAAAGCTGATGCTTAAGAATTATTGCCATCCTATTCATGGTTTTGTAGCTTCCAAACCGTGAATCCCTGACAAGCTTTCATAAAGAGATGTATGATGTCTCAGAACTATTTGAGGGATGTCTGCAAGAGGGAGTGCTGTTCAAGCTCTGCGCTAGTCCAGTGGTACTCAGACTTGGCCGTATGCTGGCATTGCCTCAAGAGTCTCAACCAATGCAGATGCCTGGGTCCCAACCCTAGAAAGTCCAGTTTTATTGGTTGGGGTGTGGCTTGGGTACTGGGAGTTTTTAAAGCTTGCCAGGTGATGCTCATGTCCAGACAGGTTGAGAACTGCTGTCCTGGTCAGTTTTCCTTCTGTGTCTCCTCTTGCCATTTCTCCTGGGGGTGTGCTGAAGACACCCGCTCACTCATCCCCACAGACCCAGCCCTAGAGAACATCGTGAGAATCTCTTCCCAACTCTGGTTCAGTGACATCACCTTGGGAACCTGCAATTGGCACGGTGGAAGCATTTACACCACGGGAGCCCGCAAACCCTACAAATCAGAGTTCCCCTCCGCCTCCCCCCGGAGAACTGGTTGTTAAAGGTTCGTAAGCATCTCACTGACTGCTCCTTATTTTAACCTGAAGTTAGATGTTGTAAGGGAATAGAGATGAAATTCATTTCTTGTTGACAAAGGTGAGGATGTCCACACAAAGCTGCTGAGTGACATTAAGGTTGCATCTCAGAGTTCTTAATTGATGACCTACTTAAGCCGTTTAGCAAGTGAGGGAAAGGAATAAATTGTTTTTTCAAGATACAGTCAGAAACAAGGGAAAACATTTCTCTGGCCATGGTGAATGCAAAACAAGTCATTTTGGGGTATATAGATAAGCTTTCTCTCATCTCTTCTTTTCTCTCATTTCTTTCCTTTTAGGTTTTTTTTCTTTTTTCTGAAAGGTGTCAAGAAGATGAAAGAGAAAGCCTCTATAAAACATGCTTTCTGTTTTCTTTATGTAGGGGACAAAGGAATCATGATCCAGGAGGTCAAAGGGCAGTCAGAGGCCGTGTTGTCGAGGTGGTTGTATGGTACTAGAATTACTATAACTAATTAGGTACTGTATTTACGTACACTATAATTAATTTCTACAGAGTTTGCCCATCCTGCTCCTCAAAGGGGAATTTTAGGAGCTGACATTGCACTGAATTTGGGAGGCTTCATGGACACAAGAGGCAGAGAGAGGGCCCAGAACTGTCCTGGGCCTGTAGCAGAGGGAGCCTTCACTTCCCAAACTGTCACCAGCATCAGCTGAAGCAGGACAGATGGCGATGGTGACAGAACAGTATTGTCCTATTCTCCGGACAGTGGGCACTTTTGAATAAGGGCAGCCTCACTCTTATCATCTTGTTAGTCCTTTAGAGGGAGGGCCCTGTTTCCGAGAAAGCCTGGGAACACTACCAGGAGAGGAAAAATCCCTGAAGAAGGCACCTCTGGCCCAGAGATTCCCACAGCTTCAGCAGCCACTGCAGAGACCCCTTCCAACCATGCAAAACCCAGAGACAGTGGCAACAGGTAGGACAAGTCAACTAAAAACGGTTTGCCTGTGCTACAGGCTGTCCTGTCTTGTAACTCGCTCAGTAGGTTCATGGTGGATTGCCTTCTTGTGCCCTATACATGAAGTTTTAGAAGCATGTCAAAGGCTGAATTTATCATAGTAAGATGGCCAGCCTTGTTGGCTTGCCTGGGACTGAGGGAGTCCTCGGCATAAAACTTTCAGTGCTAAAACCGGAGAGTCTTGGGTAGACCTGGATGGGTTGGTCATCCCAGAGTCTAATTTCAAGTTGGAGAGTTATTTATAGTAGGAAACAAGATCCCTCCATTGTATCACTCAATCCCCACCTTCCTGCCTTGGTTATCATTGCTAAATCCTTCATTTGAGTTGTCTTGTAGCAAAGACCTTTCTGAAAGCTTGAAATTCCACACTGTGTTGCTTTTCTTAGCCAACGAGCATTAGAACACAAAATGACACCAACGTGACAGAACAAACATATAATTGCTTTGAGAAAAATGTCTGGAAACAAGGCAAAGTAAAAATAAGCAAACAGATAAGAATAGCAACAAAATAGCCAAGAGGCCTAGAAGGGATGACACAAAGCTTCTAAGTTTTTATGTTGCCTACCTTGACACCTGTGATTGATAGTAATGGATTAGCGTGATGTAAGCTGTGCTCATTAATGTGAAGGAGACCGGATAAGTCACACACGATAAATACTTTATTTATGAATGATTAAAATATTTTACAGCCATCTATCATGGTGAGCTGGAATACTCAAGTGTAGTTAAAAATCGATTCAAAGCGAAAGAGAAAGGAAAGTGGGCGAGGACAGGAAGAGGCTGCCTCCTCCGCCTCTGGGTTTGGCTTCTGGGTTCTACAGGGTTCTGCGTGCATGTGATGTTTGGTCCTTTGCCCAAGCCGCCTGGTTTAGTTAGGGTTCAAGGGCAAGCTGTGCGCTAACAAACCCTGACAGGCTTTAATAAAGAGATATGCAATGTCTCGGATGTATTTGAGGGAACTGATGCTTGTGGTTTTGTGTCTGGTTATGGTAAATAGCTAGCCCACTGATTGTTGCGGTCTGACCTTTGCCGGGTGTGCTGGACCACTGGAGACCCATTTAACCTAAATCACCCACCTACAGAGGGCCTTGCATGGCAACTGAAACAAACAGGGCGGAGGCAGGGGCTGCCTGGTCTCGCGGCTGAGTTCTGCTCACTTTCCGCCTGCAGGACGGGCTGTGCGGCTGTCAAGCCTGACCGAGGCGGCAGAGAACTTTCTGCACGTTGGCTTGTCACTCCGAGTTTCCCCTTTCCCCATGACTGATTCTTGGAGATGCTCTCTGTAAATGAGCCCAAGTGGGAGGAGAGGCTGGCTGCCGAGTCCTGAGCAGTGCTGGCCGTCTCCAGGGGGACAGCAGGCTTCACACGCTGACAGGAGGCGCTCAACCGAACCGGAGCTGCAGGCGCCAGTGTCCCTGCCTCAAATTAGGGCTTGCACACCGGGCTCCAGACCGAAATAGACATCTTTCTTTCTTTTCTCCTTTTGCAACCAGTTGGTATCTTATCTTTCTAACTGTGCATGGAAGGACTTAAGAAGAAAAGTGGCATTTGGACATCAGCATCCGAAGAGAGGAAAGTTGCAAAATTCTAAGATACCATTTTGGAGCAAATGCCTAAAACTCATGGTCTTGGACCGTTTTTAGCAAAATGAAAGGGCTCGATACTGTTTGACTTCACCTCACTGAGCATGTGGACTAGAACTCTTCCAATGCCATGTCCCCACTTCCCATTTATGTGTAAAATTTCTGACTCAAAACGGTGAATATTGGGCTACTCCCTTATCACACTAAATCCTTTGTTAGCAGTGTTCTGCCATTGGATTCTGAATCGAGGAGTTGGGAGTACAAGGAAGTTTCTGTAGAATCACCTGGATTTCCTTTCCCCAGTTGTGTCTGACTTCTGCCGGTGGCCCATTCTTCCACACACCCATAGAGAGCTGAGAGCAGTCGTGAGTTATTGCTATGAACTGAATGTTTGTGTCTACCCACGGCTCGGATTCTTGTGTCAAAGTCCTAATCCTTGAAGTGATGGCATTTGGACATGAGGTCTTTGGGAGGTAATAGGTCGTGAGGATGGAGCCCTCAAGAAAGAGATTAGTGCCCCTGTAAGAACAGATGGGCTGAGCGAGAGATCATCTCTCTCCTCCTCATGTAAGGACACAGAGAGAAGGAGGCCATCTGGAAACCAGGAAGAAGGCACTCACCAGGAAAAGAACTGGTGGAGCCTTGATCTTGGACGTCCAGTCTGTGAGGAACACTTGTCTGTTGCTTAAGCTGCCCAGTGCACGGTGTTCTGTTGTGGCAGCCCGAGCTGACTGAGACACTTGGGATCTCACCATGCCACTGCTGCTGGAAGAGCTCCTTGCTTTTGGGCTACTCCTGCCCAAGATTAAGAAAGGAGATGTCTCTGAAGCCAGGAGCCTCTACCTCACATTTTTTCCATTACTTTCCCCCTGTTCCAGCAATACTATTTGTCTTAGTCTGTTTGCTGTAACAAAAATACTATAGACTGTGTGGCTCACAAACAAAAGAAATGCATTTGTCACATATCTGGAGGCTAGAAAGCCCCAGACCAATGCACCAGCAGGTCTGTTGAGGGCCCACTTCCTAATAGTCATCTTCTCACCACAACCTCACATGGCAGAAGGGAAGAATCAGCCCTCCGGAGTCCCTTTTATGAAGGCACTAATCCCATTCATGAGGCTGCACCCTCATGACCTAATCACCTCCCAAAGCCCCCACCACCTCCTAATATTATCACCTTGGGGGTTGGAATTTCAACATATGAATTTGGGGGAGACATAAACATTCAGTCTATTGCACTATTTAAAAATTTAAAAAAACAAAAAAATCCTTCTGGACTATAGTCCTGGACACACAGTTGTTTCCTTGGTCAACAAGTCTTAGGGGAATTACAAAGACGCCACTCAGGGTCATAGGGAGTCTTGTCTCTTGTCACGTTTCAGACTCAATCTAAGGTACTTAAAACTTCGTTGTACTTCTCAGCTTACTGCAAACGACCCTTTCTGATTTGTTCCAAGTTCTGATCGTTACTAGTGGCTTTGTGTTTTCTTTCCTTTTGAGTTAGATCTGTGGCCATCTCATTCTCCCTCCTGCATTTCTCCCAAAAGCTTCCCTCCACCTTGCCATACTTGCTGAGTCTGTGTAAAGCGCCCTTTCTTTTTACATCATAACGCTCAATTATATACACTATTATTAATTACCTATTTAGGCAATGGGCTCCACCTCTTGGCTCTGAGATCCTCGAGGGTAAGAAAAGAATGGTATCTGATGAATCTTTAGATCTCCAATACCCATCACAGACTCAGGTACCCAGGGAGGTTTGAAATGTTAGCGGGATGCTCAGTGAAACCACAGGTAACAGACAATTCAGGTGCTGCAGCCGAGCCAGGATTCCCTTTGCTTTAATTCCCTTCTGCATTCGTCTGCTGGGGCTGCCTTTATAAAGTACCATAGACTGAGTCACTTAAACAACAGAAATTTATTTTCTCACGGTTCTGGAAGCAGGAGTTCAAGATCAAGGTGCCAGTGGATTCAGTGCCCGTTCAAAGCTGTCCTGCTGGCTTGTGGACTGCTGCCTTCCTGCTGTGTCCCCACATAGAGGAGACTGAGCGAGCTCTCTCCCGTCTCTTCTTAAAGGGACACCAATCCTATCGGATCACATCTCCACCCTTATGACTTCATTTAACCTTAATTACCTCTGTAAAGGCCCTTTCTCCCAATAAAGTCACATTGGAGGTTCGTGTTTCAGCATGTGGATTTCGGGGGACACAAACATTCAGTATACAATACCTTATTCAACAAATGCATATTTTACAGATTAAAAAATAAAACCACAGAAATGAACACAAAGATCAAAAACTCGGACGGGTTCTTCTTAACTGTCTACCCCTCTTCCTGCCAGGGAAAATGGCATGCAGGATGAAAGCAGTGAGCATATAACGATAAATAGCAATAATTTCCCCTGCCTCAGTTGCCAAGCAACGACTGCTTCCACCATGTCGTGGTACTCCTGGTATCTCTGGGTGAGGGGCTGGGCGCATTCTGTGGTACCCACTACTGAGTACCGAGCACTTGGGTACAGACACTGCAATGTTGTCTGCCAGTTCTGAAGTCAGTGAACAAGCTCATTGAAGAAGTAGTTCCCCTTCTATACACCTCACACAGCAAGAAAACAAACACAAATGTTGAAAAGTAGTCCTTTATCAGAGGCCATTATTGTAAACACACGATAATAGACTACCATTTTTACTTTGGCTGCTGCTGCCATAGTCACTGGTAATACGCAGGCAGATTTTAATTGGCAGCTCAATCTGTTTTACTTTGGCACACAATGCAACGACAGCAAAACAATTTAATCACATCATATGTGACCATCACCTAGAGTGTCTTTATAATCCATGGGAAAATTGTAGCTGCTTATAATATTGCTAATATTCAGATTTGAATGGAATTTGATGAATATTTAGAAATAAAACGGATAGTGAGCAATAATAAAGCGCTTGCATGTTGGCAGTTGCGTTTTGCCAAATTATTTTTGAAACAAACAGGGTCAGGTTGTGGTGTCCTGGGAGTTCGGGCTGGACTTGACTTCTCTTGGGTAGAACCTGCAGGGGCTGTCTGCCTGAGGAGGGGGTGGCAGGGAATGGGGTAAGAAAACAGAGGAAGGAGCAGCCTCCCAGGGAGAATTCCAATCAGGACATCAGGGACCAAGTCATAGTTTTAGGAGATACCGTACCTGGATATGTGCCAACAACAGGGAACCTGGGCTTTTAGGAGAAAGAGGACTCTCAGAGGAAGTGCTGGCAGCAATTCGCCGACCTGATGTGAGCACAGCAGGAACAGTGTTTTATGTGTCCTTTGGGTAATTAAAACAGGCATGTCCTGTGGGACTCTGGTATTCTAGGGCAGCAGAGCTAAATTAATATAAGACGTAAGAGACTCCACGGGAGGCTGGGGCTCCTCTGGGAGGTTTCTCTATATGGCAAGAAGGGTAGCAAGTACAAGTTCTAAGAGTGGCATTTAGAAATACATTGCTTTAAGCCAAATAACAAATTAAAGTCTAAGGTGCACACAGAAACCCGCATAAACACGCAAAAACCTATTATTAATTTGCTTTATTTAATCTATAGAGAGATGTCTCACTGGATGATGGATCATTTAAGTGCTGGTACATTTCAATCAAAAGGTAAAAAAAAGTCCTAACATTTTGTAATATGAATGTGTCCAAAGAGATAACAGAGGATGAGCTGTTCTCTGCAGCGTTTTCTAATAGAGACACATTGAAATCAGCCTACATAGCCGACAAAGCTGGTTCTTTAAATTTGATAATCTACACACGTATGAAGGAATATTATGCATCCATAAAAATATGTCATAAAAGGTTATGTCATGATGTGAAAAATTGTTCCAAATATAAATAAAAACAAGTTTAAACAGTGTATGTGGTATAGATCTATTTTATAAATCAATGAAATGCTAGAAAGGTATGCAAACATTAAGTGATTAATCTATCTGGTAGATATTTTTAATTTTCTTCCCATTGTTCCTATGAAGAACCATAAAAAATAAACTTAAAAATTAAATGAAACAAAATTTTTCAAGCTCTTAAATGTTTTTTGATAGTGGCTACTGTCAATGACAAATCAAATTTGCAGATTTAGCATAGCCCAGGCATTCTCAATGGGGCCAACACTGGCCCCCAAGGGAGGAACCTGCTTGTTACAGGGTAAAGAAATCCTACCTAGTACATTGGTTGGTGCCCTCCTAGGACCACCGTGCATACCCGGATGCATAGTGTATCTGTCATATCAAAATTTCAAGGAAGGCAATCAGAAAAGTCTGAAAGTTTCTGAAAGATGGTCTTACTAACAACCCATCTAACAGAGGAAAATAAACTATCTAACAGAAAGTAAGAGAAATAAACTCACAGTACAGCTACCTTTGTTTAATTAGAACACCTGTGACCTGACTTCTTATCTCTAAGAGTTCTTTCTCAGCCTTAAAGAGCCCTATGTGGACAGTAAAGGTGTGATCTCCCTGCTCAAGCTCTCTGCCTCAGTTCCTCCCCAAAAACCAGATTTCAAGGACTCAGATACCCCAGCCTCACGGAGAAATAAAAAGAAATAACTCCCCGACATCTCGCAGCTGCTTCTGTTATCAGTCTACTAAAGGAGAGGGGAAAAGAGCCATTTTACCCTTTAAAACTCCAAGCAACTTTCCTCTGCCACCCGGCAGTTTCACTCCTTCCTCTGTGTGCCGGGGCCACTCCCTTCCTCCTCTCTCTCTCTCTCTCTCTTTTCTTTCTTTCTTTCTCAAGAAAGTAAAATAAACTTTCTTTCCTAAAACCATTCTACTCCTGGTGTGAGAATTCTTTCTCCAGCCTGCCTAGAGCACCTAGTAAGTTTCCACCCTAACAGTTTTTTTTTGTGAGGGTGATAATGGAAAAAAGAACAAAAATGTTGACTTAGCGGGACCTCACATTTTTAGGAATATTGTTGGCAAATTCAAGTATAACTATGCTATTTTTTTTTTAAAAAAAACATCAATTGGAAGACCAAGTAAATGATTTTTAATAGAAGACTCTTTTGGACCAAGTATCCCAAGCTGATGATACGGTAGCATGTCATCCTCTGGTTCCGTGTGTGTGTGTGCGTGTGTGTGTGTGTGTGTGTGTGTATCTATAAAAGTACCCAGAATACCCAGAACACCAAAGTGTGAGCAGCCTCTCTTCCCTGTAGCTGACACACAGTACCAGGGCTGCCAGCCCCAAGCTCTCTCTTCTTCTGAAGGACCTTAAAATTTGAAGCAATCAGTTCATCTGGCTCGTCATCAACCCTCTTTGGACACGCAGAACAGTGTTAAAAATAATGTCGCGTGCCCTGTTGGAAACACCAAGTGGAAGGACCTCCCTGATCAGTATATCTGAGCAGCGTGCTGTCCTGGGGCCGTGCCAGGGGTGCCTGTCCTTCTCAATTCCAAGGCCGCAATTGAGTGATAATTGCACGGATCTTATTTTGAACAACTCTACAGCAGGGCCCGATAAAGTTTGTAACTATTTAGATCGAAATCTGAGAACTCTAAACAATTTATTTACAAAGAACGACACAGATAGGTTTTAACGTGGTTCATAAATTCTCTCTCCTTGACCGCAGAGACAGCAGATACGCAGTTCTGGGGGGAATCCATTAGCCCTGGATGGGGAGTGCTCCCTGGGGAGGAGGGGTTTGCTCCTCGGGTGTGGGGCTTTCATAGGCCAAGAGGTTACCAGCACTAGCGCTGAGCAAGTCAAAGCCCCGGGGCTTTGCTTGCAGAGCGAGAGGTGTGGGTTCCTGAGTGGGTGAGCCGGATAAAGACCGGAATAGATTCTCAGACCAGGGTTGCTCAACCTTGACATTTGGGCTGGATCATTCTGTGCCACAGGGGGCTGTGCATTAGCATCCCTGCTACTTTCTACCCATTAGGTGCCAGTAGCACCCTTACCTCCCCAAGATGTGACAACAAAAATATCCCCATATGTTGCCAATGTCCCCTGGGAAGGGGTAAAAATAATCACCACCAGCTCCACCCCTCCCCCGCCTTTAGAGAATTGTTGCCTTAGCCAGTGATGTTTCTTGGTTTTTAGATGCAGGTTTTCAGGGGTTAATTTTTTTTTCTCAGCACAGATTGATATTTGGGTATCATTGCCTTCTCTCCTCTCAGTCCCTTCTGAGTGCCTCGCTATAAGATTACATATTGGCTAATTCTTCCATCTTTAACCTGAAGCTTTGAAAGGAAACAGCTTTTATCTTCTCTGTTACATTGAGGGGGGTGAGAAGGGTTTGAATGTCTATTGCTTTGCATGCAAATTTTAATCCTTTTAATCACCTTCCCACAGTTTGGGGGGGGTCCCCTGAGAATCCACCAGCGCCCTGGTCTTGACCTTAGGTCTGCGAACAGACTGGAGGAAACTGGAAAGGTCATTTCCTTCCCCCAGCTATAAGCCCAGGTTTTAGTTAGAGATAACTTCGGGGTTTCTCGGTCTTTGACCTCAGGGAAGCGGGCGACTGCTCCCATCTTTGTCTGTCCTGATGGGTCCGTGCTTAAATGGTCTTTTTCACTCATTTACAATTTGCACCTTGTTCTCCACCTGGTTGAATTACTTCTTTGTCCCGAAAAAGATAAGTCTGTGGGAAGCTTCCTTTGGTGCCAATTTTCTTTATTTTTTAACTTTGGTAAAATTTTTAAAAAAGGATGCAGTATTTTGGCAAATTCAACACTAGAACAAAGCAAAGGTATTCTTTTATTTTGAATAGCAGTTATTAAAAAGAACCCGGACATTTGCTTTTCCTCCGTGACCTTTTTATTCATTGTCTAATGACAAAAGAGAATGCAGTCGCCCCCTGTGTGCTATGATTTGCGCAGGGGCATTTTCCAAAGCAACTTCTTATCTGGCGGGGATGGCTTTGCGTGTTGACTTCACTCGCTGTTAACACTGTGCTATAAATTATACGGCTCCAGTTTTTTTCTTGCAGTCTGATCATTTCTCTGGGAAAAACAGTGTCTCGCTGGGTCTCGCCCTTCACAGGATGTGTAAAAACACACACTAGACCACAGCGACACAGGCGAACAGTAAGCGTTTCCATTCACCTCCGATGAAGCTTTCTGCATCACTACAGCGATACTTTCCAGTGTCAACTCTCTAAACAAACGATTTCTACAAGAGTTAGCATGAAAAATCAAAACAGGCAGATACAGGAGATGTCAAATTGCAGTTATTGAAAATAAAGCCCTGCTAGAAAAAAAAATGATTACAACTCTCCTCTGCCTTTAAATGTGAGAGATGTCCAGGACTGTAGAGAATCACTTATTCACCTCTGCTGCCTTTCAGATTAAGAAGCCCATACTGAAAGAAGAGAAGGGGATTGTTCAACATGAAGTGGCTGGCTAATGGCAAGATTGGGCCAAGAACTTACCTTGACTCTCACTCCCAAGTTCATTTCATTGCAATGCACCGCCTGTTCCCAGCAAGAAGACCACATGTTCCTGCCCCAGGGCCTTTGAACATGCTGCTTCCTATGTCTACAATTATCTTCCCCCAGATACTGGCCTCACTCATTCCCCGCTTTGTTCAGGTCTCCACTTGGATGTACCCTCCTCACAGACCACTCTATGGACAACAGCGGCCACTGCCTCTTTCCTTCCTGCTCACCTTGCCTTTCATCACAGCACGTACCACCACCTGGCACTGTGTCCATTTGCCACATGGGGCAGAAAAGGCACCTGCTAAAACTAGAGCAGAGATATTTGTGTCCGAAAAGAAAGGCCGTGCTCCATGCTTGCAAAGCTGTACTTACAAAGAACTTAGAGATAGGTAATGATTATGAAAAAATGGGAATCTCACAACTGATTAAACAAATATAAATAAAATGGTAAGATTCTGCCACTTATGTCAAGACCACCAGTGAACGACTTTGCCACGTCAATTCTCCGTCACTCCAAAGCCTGTGGTCCTCTGTGCTCCTCGGATACCACACACCCCTGGTGCATAAGTCAGGCTTCTCCAGAGAAACAGAACCGATAGCACGCGTGGGTGTTTATGTGTGTCTATGTGGGTGTGTGGGTGTGGGTGAGAGAGAGATTTTAAGGAATTGGCTTGTGATTGTGGCAGCTGCAAGTCCAAAACCTTCAGGGCGGGCTGGCAGGCTGGAGACCCAGAGAAGAGCAGCCAAAGCTTCAGTTTAAAGGCCGAGGGTCGTCTGCTGCAGAATCCTTTCCTCCTGGTGGAGATCGGTCTTTTTCTATTAAGACCTTCAACTGATCGGGGGAGGCCCACCCACATTAGGAAGAGCCATCTGTGGCCTTTTCTCAAAGTCCACAGATTAAAATTTTAATCTTGTCTCCAAACACCCTCACAGAAACATCCAGAGTAAAGTCTGACCAAATATCACCTTGGCCCAGTGAAGCTGACAAATAAAATTAACCGTTACACCTGGCTTTCTTCCAATCATACCAAATGCTCCATCTCAGTCCCCTTAACCAAATCCTCCTCCTCCAAGATTGTTGCAATGTCCCATGCAGGGTTGACAGTTACAGCGAATAAAAATACAGGACCTCCAGGTAAACTTTAGTTTCAGATAAACAACAATTTTTCTTTTTTAAGCATAAGTATATCCCAAATATTACATGAGAAATACTTGCACTAAGAAACCATTCATGGTTGATGTGCCATTCAAGTTTAGTGGATTTTTATGTGCTTTATCTGGCATGCTATGCCAGGGCCTCTGGGCAAGGCCATTTTCTCTGTTCTCCCTGAGATCCCATTTCCTTGGCCAAGATTTCCGATTACAGCGATGACCCTCCCACCCACATTTGCGGCTCGGCCCCCATTTATCCCGCGGCTCATCGCTACAGCAGGAAGAGAGACGCTTCCTACCCCGCTCAGCCTTTCCCATCAGTGGCGCAGGTCGGGAACCTCAGCCTCTGTTCCTTATAACCCGGTTTCCATCAATGACTCCCCAAATGGGTCCCGAGTCTGCCAACTTCTCACCATCTCGGTAACTCAACCCTCCGCTCCATCCTTTCCTGGACTCCAGGCAACCTCTCCACAGGCCTCCCAGCCTCCGCTGGTGCCCCACGATTTTGTTCTTTCCTGGGCAAGTAGAGTTATTTGTATAAATGTAATCTCCTTTCGTCTAGACCTGGTCACTCTGTTTAACAAAATTCTCCCCAAATGCCTCCTTCTAATTAAAATCCAGACTCTCTGCAAGTCCCTGCCCTTCGGCCTCGCGGGCCTTCTTTATCTCGAGCCTTCTTTATCTGGAGCCTTCTTTATCTCCAGCTCACCAACGTGCTGGTCTTGGGCTTTGGCATGCGCTCTCTGTTGTGCCGAGGAAGCTCATCATTTAGATAAGGCTGCCCCTCCAGCCTCAGACGCTACCTCCCCAGAGGGGCCCCCTCCGCCCCCTCGGAGCACCAGGCTTCGTCTCCCCACTTTGTCTTCTGCGAGGCGCCCGCGGTCCCAGTGTCTCTCCACCATGGATGTCAGCTTTGGAGGGCACCGATGTGGCACGGTCCGCTCTTCCTTATTCCTGCCCCCACCCTTTTGTCTCTTTAAATGTTGTTTTTCAGCTACAACATTATCAAAAAAAATTCAATAATATTATAAAAAATTAAGTGGAACGGGCACTCTGAAAAACTGTTGGTAAAAACTTTAAAACGCTTTGCCAGTGTGTTTTAAGAATCTTAAAGTGATCACGTCTTTGTCTCACTGATTACAAATTTCGAAATCTGTTCTCAGCAACATAATCTGCAGTAGGGGCAAGAATTTATCTCTAAGGTTGTTCTTTGTAGAGAAAATACAATAAAGTTGTAGCAGCAGGGGAATGAATACAAATCACAGGAGACTCTATATGGTGGAACCTGAGGCAGCTTTTGCAAATAGTATTTCCCTTCTCTGAGTCGATAGCGATATCTTCTATACCTCCCTCCTGGCACATTAAAATATTTATTAAAACCCAAAAAGATGTGCAAAAGTGATTGAAACAAGACTAAAAGCGAGGACCATGTAGGAATGATTGCCAGACCTAAGGAGGAGCATCCACATGGCTGGGAAGAATGTCCCATCACCAGGGTGGAGATGCTTCCTGCTGATGTTGCTGGTACCTCCTGCAGGGTGTCAGGACCTTCACTGGACAGGTGAGTTGCCAAAGAATTCCAACAGCTGCTTTTTGAGATGTTCTGGAAAGTTATGTCACCCACGCAGAGACACACCCTTTCAAACTTCTCTAAGTTTAAATATTCTGAGGCTGAAGTTCCTGAGAAGGCAGCGAGGCTGGGGCAGCGATGAAAAGTAGTGTGAGCCGGGCAGTGAGGGTGGCATTGGGAACAGAAGTGGCCAGACACGAAACGCAGCTCGGAAGCTGCCCGTTCTGATGGTTATACTGGTCACGGGTTGCATTAGAAAGGGAATTACAAGTTAAACCAAAATATTCAAGAGAATCAGCATTTTCTGTTGATAAGGCCCCAGAATAGATAAAGCACATTCTCAATAAAGTATGACCAGAAGAAGTAAAGTGACTGCTGGACACGAGTGTGGAACAGGGGACATGGACATCAACTCATCCTTCATCTTTAGGATAGAGAGGGGATTCCTAACACAGCCAGGTGAACAGTAAAACAACAACAATGAAATCCAGCTTAGTCTGCTGACACAATCACCATCTTTGGAGAACCATGATGGTCAATAATGAGTATGAACAAATAACACACCAGGTATGTGAAGAAATTCTGAAACATAAAAGATGCCACAGGGAGCGTGAGTTTGCTAGGACTGCCTCAACACAATACCACAAACTGAGTGGCTTAAGTCACAGACATGCATTTATTGCTTCCTAGTTGGATAGACTCCAGAAACACATCCAGGACTTCCAGAGGCTAGAAGTCTGAGATCAAGGGGTCAGCAGGGCCATGCTCCCTGTGAAAGCACTAGGAGAGGATGGTTCCAGGACTTTCTCCAAATTCTAAAAGTTCCTTGGCAGTGGCAGCAGTCTTCACATGGTCTTCTCCGTGTTTGTGTGTCTGCGTCCCAATCTCCCCTTTTTATAAGGACACCAGTCATATTGGATTACGGGTCCACCCTGCTCCACTGTGACCTCATCTTAACTAATTGCATCTGCAGCCTTGTGGCCAGATAAGGTCACATTCCGAGGCACTGGGGGTTAGGAACTCAACATGTGAGTTTTGGGAAGACATAATTCAATACATAACACAGAGATAAAGCATATTAAAATAAAACATTTTATCACCAGAAAGAAGACTTCAAAAAGCATCTGTTTCGTGTTCTCAATATAACACAAGGCAATATGAGTTTTATGACATAAAATTGAAGAGAGGTGAGAACATAACAGACTGGAATGAAGAGGAGTATCCTATCAGGTTGAGACGCAGGCCAACGTGAAAGGAGAAGGTGCAGAAAACGAATAAGATTTGCAAGGAAACTGAAAACTGCACAAGTTGCGTTAAGACCCACTCTAGACACAGTAAACTACAGAATCAACACAGCAGTAACCTGCATTGATACTATAAAATTCTCACCCCTTTTGGACTATTGTGGAAATATAAAGGCATGGAATGGTGAAATAGATACAGAGGAATGGAAAGGCAGATATAGAAGATGGGTTCATAGACATTAGAGAGAGGTATCAGTGGAAGATGGTAGGCAGGTAGGCAGATAGGTAAACAGATAGATGGATCAAGAGATCAATAGGGAAGGTGGATAGATGTGATGCAGAGAACATAAAAGTCATTGTAAAAGAGAGATGACCAGAGATATAAGAGAGAGAGGAAAGGCAGGGAGAGGTGTAAAAGAGATGGAGATGGGGAGACACTGAGAATAACAATTTTCTATATTTTAAATTCAGGAGGGAAAGAGACTCATTGTTCTTTGAACATAGGCTGACGTAGCCACCGGGACCGGTTTTAAATCCACCCCAACCAATCTTAGATGGCACTGTCTGAATATATGTGCTTCCAAAGGCTCGCTGGTCAGTGACAGTCCCACACTTTTTAGATTTAGCCAGCAACAGCCACACTCCCCTGACACTGCTTCCGTGGCTAATGGAAATTCTAGTTTCTGAAATTCTTGAATTGTATATTTCTCCAAACACTCTATGAAACCATTTCAAAAATGGTATAAGAAGGTAAAAGTGAATATCTTGTGAACAGATGAGGAAAGAGTTTTCTAAGCATAAGTTAATAGATTAATAAAGTAAACGTTACCCAAAAAAACTAGATAATAAAAATCAAAGACTTCTGAGTGTCATGAATCCTCTAAACAACATTATTAGGCAAACAGACTAGAAAAGTTATTTGCATCAACTATAGTAGACAAATTGAGGTTAGCAGTCATCCTTATTCAAAGAACTCATGCCAATTCATAAGAAAGGTGTGAAAACTCAATAGCAAAACAGGCGCAGGATATGAAGACAAGTCACAGAAGAAACTCACATGGCAACACACAAGTGGGAAAAAAGTGTTTCCCCAGCACTTATAGATCAAAATTTAAAAAATCACATCAAAGAAATGCAAATGAAAACCTTGGTGGCATTTTGTACATCAAATCAGCGAACAGCCACTTTGATTAAGCTAGCATTAGCGAGGGTGTGAGGAGGTGGGCTTGCTTAGTCATTGCTGAGGGAGGTGTAAACCGGAATGATTTTGCTGAAAGTTACATGATGTGGCATCGCAAGAGCCTTAGAACACAGTTCATACCTTTTACCCAGAGTCCCCCGCTAAGTATCTATTCCTTGGAAGTAACAAGAAGCTTAAACCAAGTTTTCAGCAGGTATTCATCACTGAGATATTTATACCTGTGCAACATTTAGAAAGCAGTCCAGCAACCATAAACACGAGGACATAAATTCTGATACTTCACATGCTGGAATTTTTTGCAGTCTTTTTAATGGAGTTTGAGAGAAATTTTTAGTGATGTGAAAATGCTTGTGATACAGCAAAATAAAAAGCAGGATGTAAAATCGTATGAGCATTATGATTCAGATTTTATTAAAATGTCTGTTTATAATTCAAATTTTATTAAAATATGTCTAGAAAAATAAAATGGAAAATACATCTATTTTTTTCAATGACCATTTTGAAACAATTTGATTATAGGTGACTGTTATTTTCCAAATTCTAAGCATTTTCTTCCATTGGCTGTTTATAAATTCTGTTTGTTTAGAAGTCTTCTAGCCCCTTCTAGAACATGTTTTTCATGTTCTTTCCTTTCTTTTCCTTTTTTTCTCTTGAAATTGTACTTTTCATTAAAACATACAGCAGAACCATATCTGCTATAGCAAGAGTACTGCATTTTAGCTGCTCCCCAGGCATTCCAGCTTCCTAGTGGCTGCATGGCTGTTCCAGAACTCTCCTTTATCTTGCAGCAGTGGCTCACGGGTCTAGATTCTTGCACCATCCCAGAGCTGGAGTGAGGAATCAGATGGCGGTTCTCTGCTAGTTGCATTTATATAGCTCTTAACAGACTTGCCATGTGACTTCATCAAGAAAGCTTTTCTCAAGCCCAATTTTGTAACTGTTCCTATCCTGGGAGCCGGCTCCTCCTCCAGGCCGTGATTGTCTGGAGCAATTATAGGTGCTGCTTTTCTTGTCATAAAACAAGAAGAAAATTATTGGCTAGACTCCAGGAAGTATGCATTTTTATAATCACACACATACACACAAGCCACAAATTGTCCTAATGATACGCAAAGAAATGAACCTAAAAGCTATATAAATAATATGAGCTTAACTGTAAAACAAACAAACAAACAAAAAAAAACAAATAGAAAAGACTGGAAGTCTATATAAGAAAATTTTACTGGTGTTTCCTTGGAATTGTGGGAGTGTAGGTTTTGTTTTCTTCTCCCTACTTTCCTGTATGTCTCAAGTTTTCTATCATGAGTCAGAAAAACAAAGCCTATTATTTGCACAATGGGGTGGAGTGGGGAGTTGGGGGGGGGGCGACAGCAGCAAAGAGAATTGCAGAATAAAGTGGATCCTGGAAGATCAAATCCCCCTACATGAAGACGGATCTGTAGGTTACATACTCTGCAGGCCAGGCCCACCCACCCCCTCCATCTGCCGATAGTTGTGCACCGAACTAGGTATCATCAGTCCCCCTTTGCATATATGAAAACTCAGACTTAAGTAGATCATGCGAGTTTCCTGTGGCCACTCATCTGGCCCGTGGCAGGGGGCAACAATGCTGTCACCTGCTCTTCATGGGTCTCCTGGGGAGGTGAAGAGACCACCACTGGGCTCACCGAGTTGATGGAGAAACAGAATGTGCTGGAGCCCTTTGGGACAATTCCCCAGGGGTTCAATTCAGAACCAGCACTTCTGTCTGTCACAGGGACCTGTGTTCTTCCTGCCCTGGAAGATGAATGGGACCTGATACCATGCACGACAAACCAGTCTCAACAGTTGCTTTTTGTTTATTTTTTTCTTTATGGCCATATGCAATCATAAAGTCAGTCGGGATGTGGATTTTTCTCCTTGTTCTCAAAGTTGTCACATATGGTCACCCCTCCTCTGATTTTCTCTTCTGTTCTCCACACACTGGGATGTTGAGAGAGGAGCAGAACAGCCTGAGCGGGATGAGGCCACATGGCCCTGTTGATATTTACAGTGTTACAACACCATTCCCAAAGCCAAGTTCACCGGAGCCCTGCTTCCCGGAAGGATGCAGTTTCCAGCAGCACCATTGTGGACCTTGTCCCAGTGCCCTCAGAGGGGACCACTGGATGCCACGTTCTGCACATCCCGTCATCTTTTGTTCTCCTGGAGAACTGAGCTCATTGGCTCTCAGAGGAGTGTTATAGGAAATCTTGTGTCTTGGGGATCTTAGGAATGCTGTTTCATTTGGCTTTTGATTTCATTTTTGCACTGTGAAGGAACGGCTCCTTTGGGGTTATGACTTTTCTCCCCGTTTGCATTTCCTGCTTCATGTAGGTGGCCTGGGATGCCGTGGGCCTGTCTACAAATGAAGGGTGGAGCAGGAGGTGCACGTTATGTGATTCATGCTGTAGTGTTCCTTTTGCCTGAAGTTATCAGGTAACTAGGGGCAGAAGTATCTTGGGGTTTCCATTCAGTTTGTGCTTGACTTATCTAGGAAATTGCTTCATTTTCTAAAGGTTTGCAAATGACACAGCTTGATGTTGAGAAGAAAGTGTAGATATTTTAATTAATGCTAGAACTAAGTCAACTGCTTTGTCCAAAAGGGCCAAGCAAAACATAGAGAGGCTTATTCTGAGTGAGGCCAGTTCCAGGACAAGTTCTGGGAATGTGGTCAGACTTCTGGAAATCCGGGCACAGCCCACTGATTAGAGATGACTGAGGAACCAAGGAGAAACCCGCTCCTCACATACAGCTATGTCTCTTCATGTCTGCTTTGGCATCAGGAGGAAGGGATGGCTGGTTCGAAATATCTCCACCTGTATCTGCATCCTTCTAAGAAACCAGGCAAGAAGTTTATTATGACAACAGCCTGAGGCTGCAGGAGGTATTGTCTCCATTTTACGAATGAGGAAGCTGATGATGCTCAGAAACATTCATTAGACTCGCCAGTGTTCCATAGTGACAAGGTGGCCGAGATTGGACTGGAACTCAGGACTGAATATGTCTGAAAACCATGACCTTCCTAAATTGCTCCTCTGCCTTTTGAGTTTTATGGCTGAAGTTGAAGGACTTTTAGGTTCAGCATCTGATGAGATACCACCCTGGGCTCCAACATTTCTAGTTATTCATTTCTGGAGAAAATGAGAGGACAGATGGGAGCCACGATGCTACCAGCCTATACAAATGCCCCTTCTTGGCTGCCTGAGCCTGGGTTTGCTCCTCTGTGTGACTTGCAGAATGTCAAAGAAGTACAGTGCTGGGGGCAGCATCAGTGTGGCTGTTAGAAATATTTTTAGATTTTTGCAAAGCAGGTTTAAGAAAATATACCTACGCAGCATGTGTGCACACACACAAACACACACACACCACACATTGTTCCTGCCTCCTGGTAAGTCTTGGCTCAGACCTCTTGGGCTACTCTTGGAAGGGTAGACGTGGCTTAGTCATCAGTAACTTCTGAAATGTTGACGTGAGGAGGAAGTTGGGTATGGTGCAAGTACAGGGGGAAAATGGGAAAATTGCATCTGTGACAATTTTGTAGCAACTGATAAAGTCATCAACTTTGCCCTCCCCCACCCCCACTTGAGTTAGAGTCCTCTTCAAATAGCTCTTTTGATTTCTGCTGCCTTTCAGGGTCCCTGTATCCTCAACACTGGGGTCGACTGGTGTTCAGGAGCCTGAAGACTTGGGTTTGAACAACGGACTCCTGATTTGGAGGGTTAGGAAAAACCATAAGAGCTACGGAGGCAAGCCCCTACCCTTATCCAAATTTCAACCCTGCTCTGAAAGTCCATAGCAGATGTTAGTGCAGCCTAGGTTCGAACAAATCCTCTAACAGATCCTCACCACCTTCTGAGTCAACCGTATCACCTTTGAAGCTTCCTCTTTCAATGACATTTTCCTCATATTGACTTGAATGTGCCTCACTATTTAACTCCCCTGGGCTGCAGTTTCTTTCCTTGCGAAATGAGTCAGCTGGCACCAGGACTGACCCGTCCAGCTGCACAGGCTGCACACTGCACAGCTCCAGGGGGCACCATTCACCTAGATTCTGAAGAGTCTGGCTTGTGGCTGGAGTTGTGCAATGCCCTGGCCTTGGTTTGCCACGATGACCTTTGTGTTTCGTTATAACTCTCAAACAGGATGTCTGCCTCCAGATGGGGATATACCCTGCAAAGTAGTTCAGTTAACGCTAATGAGCTTCCAAGGTCCTTGTCTGAGAAGGGCTACCTGTGTCACGAGAGAAGCCACCCCTTGTTATTCACACACTGTGGAGCTTAACGTCATTCAAACTCACAAGCAAATAAATTTTTACTGTTAAGGGAAGACATTATCTGTTGTTTGGCCAACTGTCGTTGGCTGGAGAGACGGTGAGAAATGTGGTGTTCTTTTTAAATTTTTCTTTGAGAATCCATTATTTTTCAAAATGTGATCGTTAAAAAAAGTTTTTCAGTATCAGTAAAAATGTCCTCTTATTTATTTTTCAGAATCAAAGGACACTGAAACAGAAAAAGAATGGTATTGGTAAAGGCTTTTTTAATTTTCTAATAAAAATACCATTATTTCCTGAGCCACGAATATATGGTTTGTATTACTTGGTCAAAGGCAAAAGCTTGGAAAACAAAATCTAGTGCATACCCAAGAGATGCTCACCTGCCTTAATTTCCACACCTCTTGAAAGAATCGATCCATATCATGTGACTATTATGAGTTCTTATCTTTGTGAAAGGACATCTGTTAGAAACTGAATTGGGACACCTATGGTTAACACTTCTTCAAATAAAGTGTGCCCTTAGGTAACAATAATAGTACCACCTTTATGTAAAAAGCTATATAATTACCTTCTAATTTAATATTGACTTTCCCTTGGCAAATCCAAAGTATTGAAGATTTATCATAGGCTGAAAATTATGGATTCCTGAGGAAGGTGATCGTTGCTAGAAATATACTAATTTGGCCCTTTGGTGGTTGACGTGAGCAGTGCCTTCTCCATGGAGTTGCATGTTTGGTGAGGCGGCACTGTGACGATGGGTTGGCTCTGGTTTTATGCTCAAGGCTTCATGCTTTTCACAAGACAAGGTCTTTATTAACTAACAGTTGCACCCACTTCACTTTTACCCTTACACGTATGCAAAAGCCTTTCTGAAAAAAAATAATGTGGGCAGAATTTGTACCGGGAAGGTTTCAGCATCCCATAAAACTGACACTCTCACACTTTGTGCTAAAGCTGGGCCTGGGGAACACAGGCAGTCAGAGGAAACTCCCAAAGCTATATATCTTGCTTAAGAGAGAGTTCGACCCCTGATAATTTAGGAGGTCAGAGGGCAAGTCTAGTTTCTCAGCCCCTGGATGCAAGCGGTGGCCAGGAACAATAATGCACAAGTGTGTGTGTGTGACTGTGTGTGTGTGTGTGTGTGTGTGTGTGTGTGTGAGAGAGAGAGAGAGAGAGAGAGAGAGAGAAATATGTTTAAAATGCATTTACCCTCCCTTGTTTTTAAACATTTAAAAACATATTTTACTTTGCTGGCAAGAAAAGATAGGAAAAATTAAAGATTCAGCAGTTTCTATGAATAGCAGTGCTGAAGTGTTAAAACAAAAGAATTCAAGGTGTTTCCTGTAACCCCCAGTCCCCCAGGGATATCTTGGGTTAATAAATTAATCAAAACCAAGTGTGGACTCCAGTGAAACTATATAAGGGTGGTATCTCCTTGGATCCAGCTGTACATGCCAATGTCAAAACAGCAAAAGCATCCAAAAGTGATCTCAGGCTAAAATGAAACTTTGGCCCATTATTTTTCACCAAAGCTGGTGAAACAAGTGAATAATGATTTGGGGACACTCTACGACAGTAGTTATTAAGTGCTGATGTGGGCACATGTTGCTTACCATCAGAGATAAAAACGAACAGAGCAGTGGCTCAAATTCTTGTCTTCAAGATGCCTCCTCCTTCCTGCCTGCCATACATATGTGTATACCCTTTATACCTTCTCCCCGCCACCCCACAGATTTTTTTTACCCTTGGAGAGCCAATTACAAGCCACAGGGCATCTATTAGCATACATTAAAGTAAGAAGCATCACTTGGAATCTCCCCTTGAGTTGGGACCAGTCCAGCCTCCTAGGCAAGCAAGAATCTGCCAAGTTTCTCTCTCCTGGAATTCAGACATTTAATCAATTACACTTGCTTTGCCAAGATTGTAAAAATAAAACAACTCTCAAAGTGCTAAGCCTTCCTTTTCATCCATAAAGTAATTCAAATGCTTCAATTCATGAGCAAAACATAAAGAACCAGAACCTAACAGAGTGGAAAATCACTGCATGCGTGTGTGCGGTGCACAGCAAGCATTAGTATGATGAAACATGAAAAACAGGCAAGATGGATAAAGAGGTTATTATGTCCAGAGTCCTGATTATTTCAAAAGTCCTATCTTACATAGAACTCCCAGTTTCAAATTTACAAATAGTAGTTGGTTTTTCTATATTTTGTGCCTACACTAATTAAGCAATGATAATACATGTGTCTGTACATGTATGAAAGCTTTCTTACACGGCAATGACACTGTTTTGTAGCCCAGCATAAGCATGCTATTTAACATCTAGGCATAGTGGATAGTGACACCCCAGATGCTCTTCCAGAAATAAAAAACACTATAGTGCCTTATATTTAAAAAGCTATCTGGCATCATAATTTGCTCTCTGTGGGCAATGGTGATAATTCGCTTATCTTTCATGCTCTATGTGCAAAAGTACAGGGGATTTTGCTTGTAAGACACTGAATCTTAATAGAGTGGGCAGGCTTTAGGTCATCATCTTTTAGCTTGTGGGATAGGCTGTTCCATTTATTAGCAATATGACATGGCTTCATGAAAACAGAGAAAGGGAGATGTAACCCAGGGACGCACACACTGTGGCAGTTGCGAAGTTGGTTGTGCAGCCCTACTAGATGTAGGAAACAGTCCAGGGCAAACAGGCCCCTCCTGAAGGCCTGAGCCCTCAGAGATCCAGGCTCCCAGGGCTGGAGCAGGACTGTGGGTGAACAGGCTCTGGTGGGTCCCTCAGGCCACAGTTCCAGCCTCCAGTGCTAGGAGCGCAGCTGGACACAGTAATGCACTTCTAGCTCCCACTGACTGAGATTAAATAAAAACAGGAGGAACTGATGTATTATTCATGATTTTCTTTGTAATGGAATCCAGAGTACTTCTGAAGGCTCTGTACTTCAACATTTGCTCCAGGCCAAAAAAAAAAAATCTATCTGTCTATCTATCTATCTGTCTATCTATCTATCTATCTGTCTATCTATCTGTATATATAAAAGTGGAGAGAAAGGGAGCAGTAGCTATCCTCCGCCTGCCTGCCTTACTGTAAGAATTCTTTCTGCCCAACACCAGCAAACAGTGGCTTGCCGCCAAAGAAGATCTGTTGTGGCTTATAAAAGGTGCAGAGGTCTGTTTCAAAATTCAGGAGAATTTTTCCAGCTGCAAAAAGAGGGGAGGCATGTTTTAACTCTAACTAATGTAACAGATAGTCTTCCTATGTCTGTAATCCTAGCACTCTGGGAGGCTGAGGCAGGAGGATCGCTTGAGCCCAAGGAGTTTGAGGTTGCAGTGAGCTATGATGACACCACTGCACTCTAGCTAGGGTGACAGAGTGAGACTCTGTCTCAATAAATAAATAAATAAAAACTAAAAAAATAAAAATAAGTTTTAAAAATAACAGTCTCCTTTTTTCACATCTATTGACCAAAAAAAAAAGCAAAACTAACTTTTCTGTTTATCATAGGCTTAAGAGGAGTACTTAAGGCAATTGCCTGCAAGAGAAGAGAGACCTGAAATTCAGTTACTGAGCTTTGTCTCCAAATTTACGTGCATTTTGCTTTAGCAGAAGCCATCTGTAGAGCCCTCCCAGGTCCCCATATTTCTAGCACTGACATACCCTGTGCCACTTGCAAATTGTTCTTACGTTGACATCTTAAATGTGCACTGTCACCCTATCCTCTTTGGAAGGACCCTTTCCAAGACATTAAACCATATTTTTGTACCAAATTTCCCAGAAAAACATGTGAATGGCTAGAAGCTCTATCCCCTTTGCTGCAGAGGTTTCGCAATGTCTCTGTGGAGGGACTTCACGGATTTGTGGGAGTGAAATAACAGGAATGGAGGAGGTGTGGGAAGTGTGTGTTGGAAGAAGTTTGTCTAGCCCGGTAGTGATTAAAAGATCATAAATTGTGTTTTGTCTGAGTGGCTCACATGGTGTCCGATGTTATTCCTGTTTAAGGTTGGCTGCTGAGGGTGGAAGTGGGAGGCAGAGCAGTTTCTAGGATTACAAGGCAAGTGGCCGAAACTCTGGGAGTGTAGCTGGGTCCTGCTCTCGCACCGAGTGACATGTGCTTTGGGTCTGGACCAAGACCATTTAGGAAAGGAGCTTTCAGGAGCTGTTTCTTTGGTTGAATTTCAGGTTTTTGGCATTGACAACGATGGCCCTTTCCACATGCTGTGATGATTAACAGACACAGTTCAGATTTGCGGGCTAAATGCGTGTCAAACAAGACACAGAGAAAAGACTCTTCTTGCTTATTTACGTGTTGTGTCCAAAGAGCTGAGCAGTTTCCATGTCCCTCTGAATAGGCCCTGGAGGAGAAACATTTACCCAAAGGTGTCTCTGGGACTCAGAAGCTGCAGGCTGTGCTTGGGAGGCTGCACTTTCTCTGTGATGATGACACCAGCAAGTTTGGTCAGTAACCCAGGGAAGAAAAACAGGAAACCCTCGCCCTTGACAAGCTGGCTGAAAATCCCAAGAAGCTCATGTTCTCACGTGTAGTTTTTTCCTTTCTCTTGCCCCTGCCCCTTCTACCCTGAAGCTTTATTTTTGTGAGTACGGTAAGGCCAGTGTGGGTTGGATTAACTCTCAAACATCATTATTCCAACAAAGGAGGCAAAATAATAATAGAAATCAGAAAACATTTTGCAGTTGGCAGTTTCTTACAAAGCTAAACATAGTCCTACCAGGAGATCCGGCATGGGTGCTCCTCGGTATTTGCCCAAATGGGCCCAAAACCTGTGTACACACAAAAACGTGCGCGCCAATATTTATAGCATCCTTACACATAGTTACCATAACTTGAAGGCAATTAAGACGTCCCTCGGCGTGAATGGACAAATTGCAGTATATCCATATGATCAAATATTATTCATCAGTAAACAGAAAGAAGCTGTCAAGCCACAGAAAGACACAGAGGAACCTGAAGTGCACACTGCCGAGGGAAAGAAGCCAGTCTGAAAAGGCTACACACTGTGTGACTCCAACTACCTGACATTCTGGAGAAGGCAAAACCACAGAGACTGTGAAAAGATCAACAGTTGCCAGGAATTCGGAGGGAGACAAGGAAGGTGAATGAATGGAGCACAGGAGGTTTTAGGCCAGTGACACTGTTCTGTGTGACACTGCAGTGGGGGTCACATGACATCGCGCACATGTCAAAACCATAGAATGTACAACACAAAGAGCGAATCCTAATGTAAACGTCCAGTGGACTTCGGTTAACAATAGTGTATCAATATTGGTTTGATTGTAACAAATACACTGCAATAATAAAAGATATGAATAATAGGAGAAACTTGGGGCAGAGGAGGGAGTCTATGGGAACTGTGTGGTTTCTGCTCAATTTTTCTGTAAACCTAAGACTGTTCTAAAAAACTTAAAGTCAATTAAAAGGCAACATTTGGAGGTGGGAGGTAGTATAGCCGGTCGTTTGCTGGGTGGAGTGGGGGCAAAGTGGGGTTCTAGAGCTGTAAGATGTGGGTAGCGAGCCCTGCACAAAACCCACATAATCCAAATTCTCTGTAGTCACATCTGATGGGCTTTAATTTGGGCTAACGAGCCATTTCAACGTATCGAAGAAATTCCACTCAAATCCAGAATTAAGTGGCCATCGTTTTGTTTTTGAGTCCCACTCCCTTTCACCCCCTCTTTGTGATTTTGCCCATATCTACTTGTAATATTAAAATGGGTTAGAAAATAGAAAAAAATCATGATCAATATCTTCAAACACTCTTTGCTTATTTATAGTCTACTAAACATCTACTATGAATATTGGGTGACATTAAGTGTTGGGGGAGATACAAAGAAATTTAACCCAAGATTCTGTCTCCTTGTTTTTTAAGTTCTAACAGAGAGATCTGAAACTCTCCCATGGAAAAACCATTATTGTACTACAATGAGATAGAGGCCACTTGTCAACCGTGCAGTTTAGGTTAGCTGCCCCATGCTACAGAAGGCTCACTGGGCTGCCTGAGATGATAGAGAAATGGAGTGACCAGGCTGAGTGTCTTGGGAAGGGGAGGGAAGTTGGGAATTTGCATAAGGATTTTGAAGACTTTGTACAGTACCAGAAAAGGAGTGTAAAATATTTAATTAATAATTTTTATATTGACTCTATGTTAAAATGATAATAGAGGTCCTGGTTCTGTCTTAAATTTATTCACTTCTGCTTCCATTTGACATTAATGAATAATCCTACTGAGGCCCAGTTGCCCATCTGTTTAGCTCAATATGAATAAGTCAAATAATGAAAGGGGAGGAGGGAGGGAGGGAGAGAGAAAAAGAGAGAGAGAGAGAGTCCCATGATACATTTTTAAAAATTGGCATTTTCAACAAAGCGCTATTCATTGATAGTAATCTACATTCTGATGAGTTTGGTGTATTTTGGTGGGGTAGCTGTGGGCTAGTTTGGAGACCATTTCTAGACACATTGAAAGCCCAGTGGTAAACATATAGGTTGAAAAAAATCAGGAAAGTGGGTTGACTAGAAAATTCAGATATGATTGCTTCTTTCTCCCATTTTTTATTCTGGGAAGCTGTCTTATAAATGACATGCAGGGATCAATTGCATTTGAATTTATTGTGAAATTGGATATAACGGAGTATATTCAGCATTTTCTACAGTGGGGACCATAATAGTAGGGAGTGGTGGTGGTTAACTTTGAGGAAAAAAAGTTTTGAACTAAAAAGTGACTATAAATTTGTTCTATTTGTATTCAGTGATTGGGTCCATTATATCTTCTTTGTTATTCCAAAAGGTGGCTTCTGTTCTGCTGTTCTGAATGTCTCAGCTTTCATAAAAATATTAATGGAGGCTCCATGTCCATCCTTCAAAGACTCTTGTACTCATGTGGAATGGAAGGTGACCTCTCTCTTGAAAGTATTTTTCTGGAATATTTGAACAAATTTTGACATTTGTTATTTCTTTTGGTATATTGCTTTTGGGCTGAGAATGGTATTCGATTTTCAGGGTAATTACAATTAATGTTACAAATGGAAATTTATAAAAATAAGTGAGCTGACCTCCACTTTCAGGAACTCAAAATCTAAAAAAAAGAATTCAACATCTACAAATATTTACAGTCAGTACTGGCTACTGAATTTGTGGGGCCCCCTTGTTCAAAAACTAATAATTTTGAGAAGGTAACCACATACCATTAAACCAAACAGGGGACATTCTGAACTAGGGACCCAATGTAACTGCAAGATTGCATGCCCATAAAGCTGGCCCTAATTACAATATTTATCAGATACTGCAAGAGCAGATGGCATTGGGGAAGTGTATGTATAAATGGGGCCCTGACTTCGTCTCTGACCTCATTTCCAGCCATTCCTTCTCTTCACCACTGACTTTCTTGCCATGCATTTAAGATGCAAATCATGATGCCTCAGGGTTTTTGCCCTTGTCCTTTCCTCTGCCTCGAACATATTTCCTGGATCTTCACCTGGCTTACACCCTAGGACAAAGTCTCTGCTCTAATATCACCCTAAATACCTGCCACTGTCTTCCTACCCTGTGTTACCTATCTAAGAACTTTATCTCTAGCTGACCAAATGTCTGTGTGGTTCATGTTTCTGGATGGTTTTCCCCAGACAGAATGGA